>SPJY01006728.1:3194366-3306224 GCA_005191435.1 Raddia distichophylla | reverse complement strand
TAAAGCTGGTTGCTAAGCTACTACTCATTTTCCCTAAAAAAAGATATATAAACCACTTTGTCCTTTGAATAGCCTAAATAATTCGAGTGTGTTTTTTAAATAATAAATTTTAAAATAGGAGTGTCAACTTTTTATATAAAAAAATCAAGTTGCTTAAATCAAGAACATAATAGGGATTGGAGAGATGGTGAGATCAAATCTCAATTACAGTGGTTGAGTTGCTCCTGGCTTCCACAGGTTGATTGAAGCCATCATTTTCTGAGAGGATCTACAAGTGCATCATTTGCCATAAGCAAATTGAGCAAATTAAAGTGAACCCATTTGATCTACTACTGCCCATGCGTTGGATGCCATTACGTAAAGCATGACCAGACTACAAATCAAAAACTAGTCCTAAAGCAGGATGATATCCATTGGACTGACCTGGGGCACGCAACCAAGTAATAGAGTAACTACTACTAAACAACTAAAGTAAGACCTCGTCGTGTTTCTCATGCTATAATAACCCCAATCATTAGTTGCGAATGTATAAACAGACACTTTTGAGCAACGTAGGCATGCACCAGATGGAAAAGCCATTTGCATCTGGTTGCCTGTGTGGAGAATGATGTGGTATCCATTATCAAACAAGCATGCAACAATTAGAATTCAGGTACTTGCTTTCAGGTATATAGCAGTCAAACATATGAACCAGTAAGATTTCCTCAATGGCAACATGCTGTCACCACTTCACTAGAAATTATATACACAAATCAGCTACACAGATTCTGTTCTTAACCAGTCAGTGTAAAGACTGCTTAATGGGTCCGCTCTTCATCACAGCCTATGACGTCTAAGATCACAACAGTGCACCCAAAGCTATTTGTAGAAGCAGGATTCCTGGTGGACGTGGAGAGAGCACGAGGTGTTGCAGGTTAATTTGCAGCCATCCATCGATACCTGAGCCATTGGCCCACGCTAAAACAACTTCCAATAGACTATTACGGATACGATGACGATGAATAATGTTCTCCATTCCTTCCGGGATTCTGATAAAAACAGTAGGATAATGATTGCAACAACACATTGCGTGACATGATCCCACACACCACTAAGCCTGAATATTATTCTTAGAGTACTAGTACCGGTGCTGTATAAGCGTAGTAAGCCAAGGCCACTTGCTTGGGGTATATGGTAAAGTTAGTGCCTGCCAAGTCACTGGCATTTTGGATATTGTAAGGTGTCCAGTGCTGCAATGAAATGAGCATAGGACCCAGTTCCTGCATCAATACTGTGCCACTAGCCCTGTTTGGCTGTTTCTATCCTATTACTGGGGCCTGGGGGTGTCGTAAAAGGTTTGGCAACAGAAGCTTCAAGCAATGGATGTAACATTCTCAGCATTCAGGAGATGCCTCTTTTCAGCTATGCTATGCAAAGGCGTCTGTATTTCTACCCAGTTTTCGTGGATGTTATCTGAACAAGTGGTGCGTAAAACAGAAGGAATAGAGGCGTGCATGTTCAAAGTTTAAGCATCAAGATTAGGTTTTTGAACAAATAACATCAAGATTATGCATGCATGCACATGCATGCATGAAGAAGACATGTAAAGGCCACAGCTGTGACTATGTTGCTGATCATTAGAAAAAAAATTGGTTTTGTGGTATTTCAAAATTTTTCCCTGTCGAAACCGATCGCCTAACACGCTGAAAAAAATACGATCTCCTGACCAATGGGCCATGACATGTCTGCCCTGAGCAAAAAATCATCCAGATAGAAATAGAAATTTGTATGGTGGGGATGCTATGCCGCTAGTTTGCATAATTGCAGGGCGTCAACCAGTCTTGTAAGCACGGTACATTTCCAAGCAAAATAAGAAGTTAAGAACTTGACTTTCAATGCATAAGAAATTATATTTAGAGTAAATAGATGGGGAAGGGTGGAATGAACCCTCTGTAGAATTTTGATCTCCAAAATCACGGTTTTGTTCAGGGCCAACTTGGTGATTTGACTAGCAAAAGATCCAGTTACTGAGATCTTGCAAGCATTTCAGTGACAAAGCGAAGAATCAAAGTGTAAAAGGAAGATCACAAAAGAGTTAAAACACAGGCAAAGAGTCCGTGCATGTTCCGTAGGCGCTGAAAGCTCTTCGGTTGGGCAAAGCTCGCTAGCTTTCACTATAAAGATAGACAAATGTCAGAGGTCACCCTGCACCAACGCCCGTTTCTATCCAAACTAAGCAATGACAGCAGCTATCATCTTACTATAAATTAGAAGATCTCTCCCTGAAACCTCTTCACGAAACATGAACAAGAATGTTTCTAGAATCTAGGCCTTTAGTGCTCTGTCTCCTACACCTTCGCACACGGATCGAACAGCAATCCATCTCTCCTGATCACAGAAGGCAAGCAGGATTGCCAGCATGGCAGCATGAACGAAACGAACAAGAAACAGTGGAGAACCGGAGACGCTGAGCTCTAGGATTCCTACGAGGAGGGGATCGAGTAAGCCGTGTGGCTACTTTTAGTACCTGTTCTTACGCGGCCGTCGTCGTCCGCCGCCGCCGCCGCCTTCCTCTCGACCTTCTCCACGTCCATGCCTCCGATCAGCGCTCCCCTCTGTGGAAATGGAAGGGTTTTGGAGGTAGGGATGAACTATGGGCTCTGACTCTCTGCGCTGCTGGCTGCAGGCTGCAGCTATATATAGAGCTGGCGAGCTTTGCACCTGACCCGACTTTTCACTGTACATTCATTCTTTTAATGCGGGGATGCGGTCGTTGATCACCTCCCTCACGGAGTCCCACGAACCCTCCCCCCTACACGGCAACACCTCCTGTTTAAAAAGAAAAAAAAAAAAGGAAACTTTACCGCGGCAGATTTGAGTATGTATTGATAGTTTGATACTCATTTACTAGTACTCCTATTTGTTATACTTGGATTTCCCCACATGGACAGTGAATTTTGCGGTACAGCCGTACAGGTTCGGGACGGTCGAAATTAACTGTTACGAGGAAGATGATGAGATTGTTCCCTCAATTAAACTAAGTTGGACTAAATCCAATCGAATCACCAAACGAAGAGCACCGATCTTCATATAGCTGTGCACGCATGCGCATGGCTCTTCGCAGAGATGCCACCGAGATGGTAGTGAAGTGAGCGTACAAACCGCATAAGGCAATGCGGCTGTCTCGTCCGTCATCTTGATCATGCATTCCTTGACGTCATTAAAATGTTTTCAGGTTCAAGCCGCGCGTGTCTCTTGCAGAGGGTTCAGATGGCAATCTAGCACGTTGTTTCCTGCAATTCACGCTTCACGCCGAAACAAAGGAATTCCAACCGAATGACTGATGACCTAGCAGCCTTTCCCGTATGCAAAGAGGCCCGTGGTTTTTTTTTTTTTTGGGTTAATTAGCTAGATAGATGCCACATTGTCTAATTGTCTATTTAAAGAATGTAGTCATTTTCGTACACAAGCCGCAGCATTTTTAAAGATTCTGAACGAATAGTGTCAATCCTCGAACTATTGCAGTAAACAATGGCACGTATATAATTAATTTTTTTCCCGTTGACAATGTCAATGCTTGACACTGCGCGAAATGTGACATAGGGTGCTTTATTGCATCACAGGCCTTATTTGTTTTGCTCAAAACTTTAATCTGATGACCTATCGAAAGACATCTCAAATAGTTCAAAAATTATGAAAAATTTATTTTATGAACACTAAGAAGAACTATTAAAAACCCCACAAAAGATGACTACAAAGTATTACATCATTTGACCTATACAAAAATAATAAATTTTTAATTAAATTAATTTAAGCTGAAACAAGCAAGGCCATAGGCCAGCTGTCAGTTGGCTAGATGGGCCACACTTACTAGCCTTGGGTCCAAACGAGATCCTCGACGAAAGCTGTAGCAAGGACAGACAGACCCAAACAGGGTTGATGGATCGGGCCGGCATACAAGAAAATGCCATCATGGGCCACGATGCAGGGTCCGAAGCAAAGCATGCTCAAGGCTCTTGTGTCCAGACAAAGAACAATACATGAAGCGTTTCATTTATTTTTTTTGCGTTTTTCGAAACAGCACAAAGCAATTTATTGAACGTGAAATTTCACAAGCAGATCGGCACACGCGATCGGAGCAAAGCATGGATCTCCCGATCCGAGGCGGTTGCAACTTGCAAGCTAGTTGCTGCGCGTGGTGAACCTGTAGGACGCATAGGAGATGGAAGCATTGGTCCAGCTATGGTGGATCAGCTCCGCCCTGGATGTGTCTCCCGCCGCGCCCAGCGCCACGTGCAGCGGGTACAAGTGGTCTGGCGAAGGGTGCGCCACCTTGCCGTACGGCGCCGTCTCCTCGTACCTGTTCACGTCGTCGTATCTGGCCATGGACCAACAAAAAAAAGCTCATTATTACTCTCACTGTCTTGCAACAGAGAAACACATAAATCATGCCCTCTATGACCATGTTTTTTTTCCATGTATATTATATTAAATAATATATAAAATAAAAGTTAGATATTTTTATACTAACTAGTACTCCCTCCGTTCTTTTTTATCTGTCGCCGTTGACTTTTAGACATGTTTTTTTGATTGTTTGTCTTGTTAAAAAAACTAGTTAAGTATCATTTGTTTTGTTATGCTTTGTTTTATCATTAAAGATAATTTAAACATGGCTTATATATTTGCACATGTCTAAAAAGCCATGTCTAAAATTCAACGGCGACAAAGAAAAAAACGGAGGGAGTACTTCGTAGTTATTTTTATATGGTTTTAAATATTTTTCATTGTAGTTTCTAAAAGAATTTTATAGTTTTTTAATTTTGTACGACGTCTCCTAGGAAATCATAATTTTTTTTATTTAAATTTCAACAACTTTCGGCATAAAAAACGCAATGGCTATTTCGTAGGCGCATGCGCACCGACGAATCGCGCAGGCGCTGCGCGAGCACCGTTCAATTATGATTTATTGGCGGGAGATCATGCTCAGTGGGCGGGCTGCTCTGATAGTTGTTCCTTGGGGAGTGTGATTACAATCACAGGTCAGCAGTTGTCATGCGATCCCCTTACACACTGCAGTCTCGCACTCCCTCCTGCACAGAAAAGTCTCTCACTCACTCTTCTCGCTCTCATTTTTTAGGTCTGCTACTCTAATATGATCTTCTCTCCTCTCATGATCTTATTTTTTTATTCTTCTCTCTTTTTCCCTTTGATTTGCTTCTCTATGATGTGTTGGAGCGTTTGAGATTGCATGGTTTCGATTTTTTTTTTCCTTTTGTTCCTAGATCTGGATTTTACTAGCTCTTGCAAAGGGTGATTTGTGCTGATGGTTTAGTGCAGCTATGAGGAAATCTGTTGTACTCAGATTCATGCTGATGTAAATGGATATTCATATCCTTTTTTTTTTTATCCTGGAGACATCTTGTGTAACACAGAGCAACAAAAGCATTAGACAGAGGGAGCTCTAACCCGTTTGGTATGGTGTTGCACCGGATTTGAAATCTAAAAACCATCTCATTGTCTTTGCGGTGGCCTCTATTTTTCCCCTGTTATGTTCATGATGTGGAGCAAGAGGATACAAGGGGAGGGGATCAGATCTATATTGCTACGAAGAAGGGAGGTTATCCACGGATATTGTTGGAGAATATTAGCTCCTTCACTGCATGGTGCTTCAAGATGTCAATGATTGTTGTTTCTATGATATGTATTTTGCAGTTACCCATTGGTTCTATCATCTGTATTCTATATTTGCAAAATCCCTCTTCTTTTCATGTGTGCAGCATGTCATCGACTACTTGTTCCAGTTTGTCTGGTACGTTTTTCCAGTTTTGTGAAATGTGGAAAAAAGATTCTTTCATAGTGAAACTTTGTTCTTTTTACTGATAAATTTAAATTTGAAGAGGAGAATGTGTGGACACGGGATATCGGCATCTTTGAACATGTGGTGATGCCCAAGCAAGAGATGCATTTTTTTCCCACTTAGTCAATATGAAAATTCCACATTTCTAGTTCTAGAATTTATGTTCTTTCTTACTGGAATTTTTTGCCCACTATGGCTCGCTGTGCCATGCATGCAAGGCTGCGCATGATGCATTTTTTTAGCACAGTCTTGTCTATTCTTATAGCAAATATACATAGTTGTCTTTTTTTTCCTGTTAGTATATATAAAAATCCCACGTTTTCAGTTTGTGGAATTTTTATTCTTTCTTAGTGGAATGTTTTAGTTTTGATTTTTAATCTTAACTATTTTTGGCCCTTTATTTTAGTGTGAGCTTTTTAAAAAATGGATCATATGCATGCCTAGTGTTTGTAAAAAAGCTCGATTTATTATAGATTTTTTTTAATTGTAGATTTTTTTTTGTTTATCATAGTTTTTTTTGGTTTAGTATAGATTCTTTTTTTTGTTTTTGTTTCTATTAAAGGCTCATTCACTAGCTCACATACACGTACTTAGGGGTGTGCTAGCTGCTGCTGCGTGCTTTTTTCAGCTTTTGCTTTGCTTTTTGCCTACACGACCTTTGCAGCTTTGTTTTTTTCTTCTGTCGCTGCTACTGACGTTTCTACCTTTTGCATGCTGCTGCATGCACGCTACACGTAGTACGACAGTATACTGCTACCGCTGTCCCTGTGTGCTGCACTGCTGCACCTTAACGTACGCATAGTCGCATAGACTAAAAACACCTGCAACTAGCAGTTTTGTGCAGGCCCATGCACAAAACCACAAATTGCGGACGCTGACGACCAGTCTTTCTAAAAAAAACTACGGAGTATAACATCGTAGAGAACTGTTGTCCCAGTAGCGCATGGATCCATGGCATCTTGCCACCCATGCGACGCAGCAGTGACGCATACTCTGAGTGGACCCAGTATTTTACCTTCCATTCAGGAGCGACTCCTTTAGCCAGGTGTCGAAGTCGGAGGCCCACTGGGGCACCGGCGAGCCGGAGGGCCCCATCCGGCGGAGGTTGTGGGTGGCGCTCCCGGAGCCGAGGACGAGGATGCCTTCCTCCCGAAGGGGGGCCAGCGCCTTGCCGAGGTTGTAGTGGTACGTGCCATCGCGGCCAGTTTGGACGGAAAGCTGGCACACCGGGATGCTCGCCTCCGGGTACATGAGCATCAGCGGCACCCACGCGCCGTGGTCGAGGCCGCGGCTGTGGTCTTCCTCCACGGGGCCGAACCCGGCTTGCTCCAAGAGATCTCTGGTCCGCTTCGCCAAGTCAGGGGCGCCAGGCGCAGGGTACTTCAGCTGGATGCATGGCCCGAAACAGATTAGTTTCGCTGCATTTCATATTTTCATGTCAATGAATTTGACAGAGGAAATGTAGACGTTCGAGTCGTTTTCAGCCAAAAGGGCATGCATGGCCTTAGGTGATTTGATGTACAATAAACACAGGAAAGATCTTCTAAGAAATGGGCATTCAATTAAAATCCTCTATATTCACAAATATTAGCAGAACATCAAAGCTCCGACTCTTAATTTAATTTCCTCAAAAACCTCTTAATTTACTATGCAAAAAAAATGGATTTACTCTTCCCTGCAAATCTCAACTACCATCCACACAATTATCTGATAAAAAAGTTTGGATTCTGATTCCTGAACTAAAGTCGTGGTTCTGAAAAAGAAACCCTCACAGCAAGGCTAACAGCATACAGGTAGCCATCACACATGACCCTGGACTAAACAATCCGGCAAATGGAAGTGACAAGCGCACCTTACCTACTTGCTTTACTGTTCCCACCCATATCCCCTTTCGGCAGCGTTGCTTGACATATAGCTCATAAGTCACCAATGTGACATTTGGGTAAGTAAACTCAAACCATTGATATGCCTGCCTCAACTGATGCTGTTTTCTGTAATTATCTCATGATCAAGCTCAGGGACATGCAGGCAATTTTATACAACGACCTATGATGCTACAATTGGCATATTTAACATGATTGGTAGACCCCGGGTTAAGTTAGTACATATATAGTGTAATGTAACTCCATATGTTGAGTTGACCAAGCCGTGAGCCATTGGGAGCAAAATGCAGTTTTAGATAAAATTATGTACTACATGATGCCCAAACCACCACAGGATACAATAATACGAGCATAAGGAAATGCAATCTCCATCTCTGCACCTGCGGAGAATATGACCTGGTAGGTGAAGTGAAACCTAAGTCATCATCTACCCGACTACCCCAACTCCAGCCATTTGCCAACCGCAAACTGAAATGGCACTGTCATACACAAGCACTGATTCCCGACGGAAGAAAAATCAAGCAATTTTGTAGCCACTCTGCACGTTTTGGGATGCAAAATGGATGAGACCGTCCAATTTTTTACGTCTTCCCCATGACGCCATCGCGATCCCAAAAGGAACTTCTTTTGAGGAATAACGCAAAGAACTAGCTAGCGAATTAACCAAACAAAGAAAAGGGCAAACCTAAGGCAATCGGAATTTGGAACCAAGAAACCGAGCAACCAGGAGAAACGAAAGGCCCGATTTTGACAGGCGCACGCAGCACCTCATCTCAATCGAAGCAGGCGAGAGGCCGAGAGGGGGGCTCCCGTTCCCGACGGACCTGGTACATGGGCTTGGGAAAGCCGTAGAAGTCGTAAATGGTTTCGTTGCTGCCGCGGATGACGTTGACGGTCGGCGCCGCCGTCTCCCAGTGGCCCGACACCACCAGGATGGCGCGCGGCGCCTGCGCGCCGGCGACCGCTGCGGGCACCCACGACTTGAGGAAGTGCCGCGCCGGGATCGTGTCGTCCATGGCTAGCATGGGCGAGCCGTGGGAGAGGAAGAAGGTGTCCATGGGTGGCGCGCCGGGCGGCGGCGGCGGCGGCGAGCGCCTCGCGGTGGCTCCTCCTGGCTCCTGGTCGCTGCGGTGCCGCTGCGTGGCGCGCCTCGCGTTTGGTTGGGACCTGGCTTGGCTCTGACCGATCCCCATTATATGCGCAATAATCGCGCCTTCAGGTCGTGGTGCAAAGGTCAGAAGTGGCTTTTTGGGTCTATTTTTTAAGTGGGTTTTGGTTGCCGGTCCAGTTTGGCAGTTCGTGTAAGCAGTGATGTAAGAAAGGCGTATTTCTCCGCGAACGCGTAGCGACTAGCGAGCAAGCAAAGCGGGTTTTCGTTACTGGACCGGTCATGGGCCTTGCTAGTTGCTAGTTGCTACTGATGAAGGCCCTCCTTTTCATTTAAAAGCCTACTGAAAATGCTTTAAAAATTTGCGGTCGTACGCTATAATATTTTGTATTTTATAAGGCTTTACAAAGGTTTCTTTGTCAAAAATCTTTCCAATGATTTTCCAACAATAGATACCCAAATAGGCCACATGTCAAACCCTTCGTCTCGAAGCTATCTTTTCAAAACTCTATAAAGCAAGTTGAAAGAAAAGCCATGCTTCTCAAAGCTTTCTAAAGTCCAACATTTCAACAAATCAACCATGACAACATTTTAATAGGGTGAAAATTGTTGATATGCCCAATTGAGGTGCATTAGCTAATATGCCCTTCTATACACGTGGAGTTATTGTCAATATGTCCCAAAGTTCAAGGGTTTATTGACCATTTGACATTTTTCAAGTTTAGTTGGTTTATAAGCGAGAAGGGGTGGATGAACGGGAAGCAAATCCTTGACAGAGAAAGATTACTGCCGCTGACAAGTGGACCCCACCCGCTATAGGTCCACACTCCACATGTCAGCCAGCGTATCCCTTTGCCTGCTTTCGGACGAATGGACAGGCCTGACACAGAATTTAGGGCGGGCCCGAAGGATCGGGGAAGCTGTCTAAGACCTTGGACATTTCAGTTTAGCGTAGCGTTTCACTATAGCAAAATTTATCTTTTTTATATAGCCTATTTGGTGTAATAATTTGTAATGATTTTTCTTAAGTTTTTAGTAGTTCTCTTAAAGATCATAAAACTATTTGTAATTTTATTTTTTATAATATTTAAATCTTTCTTTAAAAACTTAAAGTTTACCATAGTGAAACGATACAATACGCTAAGCTGAATCGCTGAAATGTACATGGCCTAAGCCATGGAAGGTGTCCATGGGCAGCGGCGGAGGGCGCTCCGTGTGGCTGAGCCACAGTGGCTCCTCCAGGTCCTGGCTCCTGGTCGGTCTCTGCGGTGGCGATGCGTCTGGCGCCTCGCGTTTGGTTGGGGCTTGGGTTTGCCCTCAATATTGATCGAGCCAGTGTACGTACGTCCGATAGTTGCGCCTTCGGGTCGTGCCGTTTTTAGACATTATTCTATTCCCCAAGATTGCGCCTCCGGCTCGTGCCTTTGTTTTTAGAAATTTCCGTGTGTCGCGTCATCGCGCCACCGCGTGTAGTAGAGAGGTGAAAATGTCGGAAATTCAGACGTCTGAACCGGAATTAATTGTTTCGCGTGTTTGGTAATTGGTTGGTTGATGCTGGATGGGGCAAGCTGCAATGTCCAAATGCCGCATGGTGCTACGATCAAGAATGCTGCATGGTGCGACGTCCAAAAATGCGGCATGGTGGAACGTCGAAAGGCGTATTTCTCCGCGAACGCGTCGCGGGCAAGCAAAGCGGGTTTTCGTTACCGGCCGGACATGGGCCTACCTAGTAGTTGGCAGTTGCTACCCTATCCCTGATGAAAATTTGGCTCTCAACACGATGATACTCACGTAATCTTATTTTTTATATTTTTTTAATCGCTGTTGCAAAACAGATATTGACTCATGTTTTACGGAGAAAAAATAGACGTCCATCACCGGTTAGAGCTGTAGTCACCCGGCAAAGGGCAATACTGAATACGATCCTATCCAACGACCTCTAATAATATCTCATATAAAGAGAAGACGTTGGGCCTGCTCCTATCATGATTGGGTGATAGGTGTTAATATGAGCCCATATGTCAGACTTTTTGCCCGTCTGCTAGACGATAGGAACCAAAATGGATCCATATGTCGGACCTATCGTCCAACCATCGAACAATAGGTGGAAACATGAAACCAAGTGTTACTTATATCCAATAGGCAGCCACCTATTGCCCAACTATTGGGCGATAGATGCTCACAATCCCACCCATCACACTTGCGTTTGCGCTTCTAATTGGCAATGGAAACCTATTTCTACAAAAACACGAACCAACACCTATTTTGACAATAAAAAAATAAAATTAATTATGGAAAAAATCTTGTTTGTTTAGCCCGACTTTCCGAAGACCACTCTGTTGCCCATTTCAAAACAAAAAAAAAACACTTCATTGCTCTCGGTGACGTCGATCAAAATTTTAACATGTAATGTCTTTTCAAAATTTATATAGTCGACCAGATTTTGGAATCTTAAATCTTTTTTTTTGTCCTATTACAAATTTGGTTGGATTTCAAATTTTTGATCACCTCATGTGGTCAACAGGGGCAATATGGACATTATTGTATGTTTTAACCATGTTAACTAACAAAATAGTTTGTCTAAAAAAACTAACAAAATAGCATAGAAGACAATAAAAATAAAGAACAATGATATACATAGTTCTTTATTTTTGTCACGTCTCGAAAAAACATAGCCTATCCTCTTTGTACCCAGGGCACAGCCCGGCCCATGAGCCTCCGCCGCTGCACCACATGTCCACATATGCTTGGCTGCTGGCCTGCTGCCAACACACACATGCAAATGCACGGGCACTACTAGTGCCACCGATGGCATACACGCCACGATTAGCTATACGCCGATTCATTGCCGGCGCCGCTTGGAAGTCCAACCAATACAGCCACTGACCGGCGTCGCCGGAGAAGACAAATTACCAGCCAACCTCGTATACTGAGAGCCGGGACCTCTTGTCACCTGTCTACTACCAGCATCTAGATGGATCGATTCGATCGGTTGTTCAAGTCAAGGGTTTGTCTCCACCAATTACAAATGACGAAGACTTTGACCTTAATCCTTCTCGATCGATGGACTGTTTTCCTTACCAACCAGTTCATCCTGCCAGCTCTATATAAGTCACCAAGAATCAGAATCAGATGGCGATAAGTTAATTCGGTTGTTTCGCCATGGCTACGAGCGGCCGTTTGAGCTAGGGGTGAAAACGGGTCGGGTAGTACCCGACGGATACCCGACCCGGCTCTATGACGGTTACAAAATGGATAGCATTTTTTGGTACCCGTCGGGTACGGGTTCGGATTCGGGTACTACCCGTTTATTTTTAGTCGGATACGGGTCGGATATGGAAGAGTTACTACCCGACACTACCCGATAAAAACGGGTAGGATACGGGTACCCGGTTTTTTAAATAAATCGGGTACCCGATTAGAGCAATCACAGCTAAGAATCGATTGTTTGTGTGTGCAACAGCGTACTGCTTCCTTTTATATAGCCGCACATCCGATCGGTTTCAACCCCCACTTCCGATACGGTACTATACACATTTGCACAGACAGCTTCGTCGTCCGTCCACCAGGGCCAATAGGCCAGCAAAGGCCCACCAGGCTAGCTAGCGGCCCAATGTGGATTGCGCGTTTCCGCGTGTCTGCGCGTGCATCAATGACGTGCTAATGGTGCATGCTGCACGCATTGACGTGCATGTCCGAGCCAACCAGCGCGGGCACGTCTTGATGCCATGCTTGATGCATATATGTTGCTACGGATGCACGTAGCTCCATTAATTTACTTTATAAATATTTATGTTATGTTATGTTATACCTTCCCATCACATATTTTGATGCTAAGTAATCATGTGTTAGTTTATTTTTGTTAAATGTTTGAATTCTATATAATTTACATATGACCGACTAAGTATCCGATAACCGATTTCTATCCGTCCGTATAATATCCGATACCCGTTTTCTACCCGACCGCAAATATCCGTAACCGTAACCGTATCCGTACTGACCAGTTCATCCTGCCAGCTCTATATAAGTCACCAAGAATCAGAATCATATGGCGATAAGTTAATTCGGTTGTTTCGCCATGGCTACGAGCGGCCATTTGAGCTTGCTGCTGCTCTGCCTGGTAGTGGTCTCCTTCCTGCACCAGCTCGCAGCTGCGTCGTCGCCGCCGCCGCCGCCACCCAGCAGCCGCAAGAGCAGAGACGGGCACGGCAAGACGCTGAGCTTCACGCTGTACCAGCAGGAGACAATCAACAAGACCGGCTACATCGTCGTCGACGGCGTGGCGGGCGCCGGCGTGAGCCAGACCACGACGCCCTTCGGCTCCGTCTACGTCTTCCGCGACGAGCTGACGGTGCGACAAATCGTCGCCGGTGGCCGGCTTGGCGGAGGGGAGCTCCATCACCACCAGCCTCGACGGGCTGAGGAGCCTCTCGCTGGCGAAGATCACCGTCGACCACCGCGGCCACCGGGGCTCCGTCTCCGTCCTCGGCGGCACTTACAACACCAGGCCGTCAGACTACCCGGTGGTCGGCGGCACCGGCGACTTCGCGTACGCCGTCGGCTACGTCCGGTCGTCGCCGGTGGATCTGCGGGGCTCCACGGTGACGTACAAGATGGAGCTCCACCTGTACTGGCCACCGTATGCCCAGTACGCTCCACCTCAAAAGTAGCTCGTCTCTGGTTTCTGTCTGCTCCTTGTATATGCAAGTAGGTCGTTTGTTCTTGCAGCAGCAGTTTTCAGACTTTTTTTCTATCTTTTTTCTCAAAATAGGTCTTAAAATTTTTGACATAAAGTGATCGAGTCCTTTTTTTTCTTTCTCCTCTTTTCCTCTCTCCTCCTCCTGTCAGTCTGTCACCCAGCAGAGCCTGTCGTACTCCGATGACATGCGATCGCCGGCGATCATCACAGATCCACGGCGGCGTCCAGGGGAGCCGCCCTGTCAGCCACTCGCGCCAGCCAAGCGGCGACGGCCGGCTTGGATGGGTGGCAAGAGGAGGGGACAGGGAAGAA
The DNA here is from genome assembly GCA_005191435.1 of Raddia distichophylla. Classification (NCBI taxonomy): domain Eukaryota; kingdom Viridiplantae; phylum Streptophyta; class Magnoliopsida; order Poales; family Poaceae; genus Raddia; species Raddia distichophylla. Next base: position 3,292,386 of record SPJY01006728.1, on the reverse strand, counting down.
ACGAGGAAGAAAACGGATCCAATCACTTTGTGTCAAAAAATTATGGGTTTTTATAAAAAGATCATGTGAAAGGGAGATTTTTTACATGACCAAAGGTGGTTTGGATAAGTATGGGAATTATTTGGCCAAGCGTAGACATATTTCTTTTATATACGTGTGTAAAAGCATATCTAGCGCGTGCTCTACAACAGTTTTAGGCTCTGTAACCAAGCACCCAGAATAATAAAATCATGGAGTTGGATTGAATCGCCTTTGCTGTCTTCGAAATCAAATAAGCTTTGATATTTGGTGTAAGTTTGGTTAGATGCCAAGCATGGTCCAAATTGCGACATGAGTCTGACCCAAGTCTGAGCACCTGACGGTCCTGATCGGGAGCATGTTCCGCGGTGCTTCGTTGGTCCGTGGTCACGGTCAGGCTCGATCTTGTGGCTCGGGCCTCGGGGCTGAGGTCCAAGCCCACCATGGATCTGGCTTCTGGCCATCATCGCGTCGCCCCCCATCTTCACGGGCCGACACAAGGCCTGCAAAACGTCTTCAGGGCTGCAAGGGCCCAAATACGAACAGGCTGACTTGCTCTACTGCTGAGCTGAGGTTAAAGGCTCGCCGGTGTCCATATACGGCCCACCTTTTGGTTACAGTAGACCAGGGTTTTCAAAAAGGAAGAAGTCCAATTTACCTCCATTAACTGTTACAGAAGTTCATTTTTTCTCCCTCAACTCATTTGTGGCCGTTCGATGTAAGATTGGACGGCTAGATCTCACCCATTTAACACAGAGGGAGGAAAAGTGAACTTTTTCAATAGTTGAGAGAGGCAATGTGGACTTCTTCCTTTCAAAAACCGTCGGTTAACCGTGGCTAACTGTACATTTAGAGTTTAGGGGTTTGATCAAAATTCATTCAAATAATTTTTGAATGTAAAATACACATAAAATTTCTAAAAATATCATCAAACATTCTAAGCATTTTGGCTTAAATAAAATTTAAAAATTCAAATTTCTAATGTATATTTTAATGGATTTTAGCAATTTTTACCGATTTTGGTATTTTTTTTTCTCACAAACCGCGGTTAACTGTCAAAAACCGCAACTAACCGTGAATAAAACCGACAAGCCGTAGTTTTGCATTTGGGGTAAAAGCAGGCTGAAAACCGTGGCTAACCGCGGTTAACCGTCTCCGCGTAGTAGACGGCTCGGAGCTCCTAGCCGATTTTGTAAACCCTGGAGTAGACCCATCTGTTTATTTTCCAAAGGGCATCACTTTATTTGACGTCTTTTATTTTTGACATGTTTTTTACCATTCGTTTTATTCAAAAATTTAGTACAAACATGAAAAAAAAAGTCATAGATAAAGTACCTTTAAAACAAACCACAACAAAATAAATGATATTTACATAGTTTTTTTTTAATAAAACGATGGTTAAAGATGTGTCCAAAAGTTAAAAATGTCAAATAGAAAGGAACGAAGTGAGAAGAAAAAAAAGAACAGTTCCGACGTATTTGATCAATACAAGTTCACAAGTCACAGCCATATGAGATATCAAAGTGATTATGCTAACAACAAAAATTAAACGCTTAGCCAAGCATCAATCCGATACACTCTCCACCAGTTTGAATAACATCATGGTAATAATCTCAAGAGACCAATATGCATTGACTAATTCTTTTGGCTCATCCTCTCTTTGCAGCAGTGTCCCATGAAGCGACTAGTGAGTCCCTAAAAGTAGCATGTAAAAGAGATGATGTTTTCTTCACTTATGAAAGACCATATCATTACAACACAACCAAATAGGCCATAAAGCAGCCATTGTACCTACAAAAACTTTATTTTTATTCTAACCTTAGCCTAGAGATTTAGTCCCCAACCATGTGAGACATATTTTTCAGGAGGGGTGGGGGGAGTGTCAAACATAGGACTATTTGGAATATACACGAAACAAAGAAATAAGATAAGTACGTCCTCATGGGGAAAAAGTTGGAGATAAGAGTATATAGATGCAATCCAATCGAGCTTAGAAGAAAATCTAAATTTTTTAGCAATAAAAATAGTCGAACCTCGGGTATGGGTGGACGAGACATAGTCAACGTATATATGTAAGCATAGATTAATTCATAAGCCAGATCATAGCATAGTAGGACACCATTTAACATTCTTTAAATTTAAAATAAAAGGTATGGCACCTGACTAGTTTCATTAAAATTGACCATCATGATTCATATGTTATCTTATGAAATCCTGTCTCATGACCACTAAAATCACTCTTATTATGTTATCCATAATAACTTCCTTCACTACAATTAAAATTATTCACCATATATTTTATGATGATACCATTTCTCGTTGGCACAAAAGCTACAACACTTGTCCCTCGCTCCCTCCATCGTCTTTTTGGGTGTGTTTGGTTGCCCACGCCAGCGCAGCCTGGCTCAGTCGAGCTAGGCCCACGGGAAATGGCCGTGAACAACGTTTCTTCGCGTGTAGGCGCGCATGGGCGATTTTAAATGTGGTTGCATCGCACGGCCGAGCCAGCGTTGTGCGTGCTGGCAACCAAACACGCGCTTCAGCGTGGTCAACCAAACACACCCCTCAACGATGGCGCCATGCTCCTTTTCCTATATGGGGTTGTCTTCTATATATCGTCGTCTCTTCTGGTCGGTACTGTGCACCCTTTCTAATATTCTATAAGCTCAAATGGATACGACAGAGACAAATAATTATGTTTAAAATAACTTTTTACATCACAGTACAGAAGCTTATACAGCAACATGGTCAATACGGCAACAAACGATTCCTGCCGGCTCAAAAACAGGAAGACCATAATATCACACGGGCCTGATTTGCATTGCCTTAAATTTTTTTTTTTAAAAAAAAAAGCAAGAAAGAAGAGGGGAAGATGAGACACATGAATCACGAGGGGGCACCGCAAATACACAATGACCACTGTGCCCTCCCATCCTTTCCTGTACTCGTACGCACGGTCATCCTCCTCTCCTGCAGGAGAGTACTCCCCCACAGAAGAAATAGTAGTAGTGAAATACCCTTGTCTGGGACGCCGCAGGCGGCCGAGGCCTCGTCGCCTCCACGGCTCCACCTACCCGCTCGGGGAGCTCCGGTCGGGTCAACCCGCTCTTCGCCTCGCAGCTCCACCCGCTTCGCGCGCCCCCGCCCCCGCCCGCCGCTCGCCCTGCCCAGATCCGGCGATCGTCTCACCGTCGCCGCCGGTAAGAAGTTCTTAGACCTTGGCGCCCCGATGCGCGCGCCCGTGCTGTTGAGATTGGCCACTGCTGATCCTGCCTTGTTCGCTGCTCTGTTTGAAGGCGCGCGGTGGCTCGCGCACGGGTCATGGCGCGGTAGGGTTTGTTCGGCAGGATCGAGATGCTCCGCCTTCTAGGTGTGCTCTGGGTGCCCATGCTTGTGCCTCATTTGGTTTTTGTTTGCTGTGTGTACGGAAGGAAAGTTTCAGTGAAAAGGATCTGCGAATGCCCTGCATAGAGTCGGCTCTACCACGTGTTGAAACTGTAGAAACATGTACTGCAGTGTAGCGCGCTGTTTATTTTCTTGCGCATTTAGGCTGCAGTGGTCAATCCATGCTGCTCATAGTGCATTAATTAGACCATTGCTCAGTTACAGGCTTTACAATAACTGATAGCATGATTCAGTGACCTTAATTGAGTTATTTCTGAGTGATGTTCTGGTTGTGTGGTAACTGGTAAGACAATCATGCCAAAGTGGATTCTGAAAATTGAAATTTTCAAACAGGTTAACGGCATGCTCACATCAGTTATTAGTCGGTCATTGCATTGACCATCATATATGCTAATACCAGTTAATATGATTACAGGAACTTTTGGAGTTTTTAAGTCAAGTAGGTTCATGTTTTGGGCATGTTTGTTTCAGTTTTCTTTGTCGAACAGCTGTAATTTTGCAGTTTCACCTAATTCGTGCTTCTTTTTGTTTACTCATAGATTTACTCTGCGATAAGTCTGAACTTGATTTACATGGTGCTCGACAAAGCTAACAGTTACTCAGTTAGCTACCTAGGCTGGTGCACTATACTGAACAATGTGCTATTGGTTATAGACTGCACCTTTACTTCCAATTCCATTGGGATAAAGCTCGTGGTTAGAAAATGAAAATATTCAAGGCTCCGAAATTTTAATGCTATTATCCTGTCAGATATAGTACAAGTTGCAGACTTGATTCTCCTGTTTCTTTGTTAGATAGACTTAATTCCTCATAATGCTTTAGTACCTGGAGGCGTATCCTCTGCCTACGGCTGAGGGGCAATCCCCAAATCCAGCCCTTATCTGTTAAATCAACGTTTCTACTCTCATTCCTCTCACTCCTCTATTCTCTCTCCTCTCTCCTCAGCCCTTACATTCCAAGAACTGTAAAATCTAAAATCTGTTTTTCCAAAATATAAAATCATTTAGATTTTCTTTCCAAGAAATGTAAAATCTAAGAACCGGATGTGCATCCTTCAGTATCTTGTTCAAAATCTAAAATCATTTTTCCAAAGGAAAAACATTGGCTTAATAAGTCTATATATTTGCATGGAAACTTCCTTGTTCATTTCTTCCAAAGTTCTAATCTGTTTTCAGGATTATTCCTACGACTGTACATCATGCTCTATATTTACTTATTTTGTTTGAATCACTTTGCATGGTTCAGCGTTTTCTTATGGATTAAAATGATAGTGAGTTCATTGTTGCAGCTTTGTTATGAAGATTAGCAAGGGGAAAATGAAGATGAGGAACAAACAGCGAAAATCATCTTCCCTAAATTTTGATGCTGGATGTGGATCTTCCATATCTTTTATTGTATGGAGCTTGGTGGGACTTGCCCTCATTGTCTGTTTCTTTTTCATTAACCACAAAACAGACACTGGGAAGACCCACTTTTATTTTAGCCATCTATCTGCCACTAGAGAACTGGAAGAAATTGAGGAGGAGCATTTCCGCTTGCCACCTCCTCACAAGGTGAATCCTCGTGCTGCGAAACGGCGAGGGCCTCGCAAGCCTCCAAAAGCTATTGATGAATATCTGGATGAGTCATCGGCAACACATGCATTGTTTTTTCCTGATCAAAGAACTGCAGTGAATCCAAGTAATGTTGGGAATGATAGCATGTACTTTTATCCTGGTAGAGTGTGGCTAGACACTGATGGAAATGCCATTCAAGCCCATGGTGGTGGGATTTTGTATGATCTCAGGACTGCCAGATACTATTGGTATGGAGAAAACAAAGATGGGCCAACCTACCAAGCTCATCCCAAAGGGACACACAGGGTCAGTACAAGCTCTAATATAACGTTTACCTTAGTTTGTTTTAGCTTTCTTAGTTATTTGTTCTGATCAACTAAAAATCATAAGAACAAACTGTAATTTTGATTACTTTTAGTTTGTTGGTAATTTATGTGTTATAGGTAGATTAGCACTAATGGATGACTGTGTTTGTAATTTGCCAGGTAGACATTATTGGTGTAAGCTGCTATTCCTCAGAGGACCTATGGTCATGGACTCATGAAGGAATTGTGCTTCCTGGAGAGCCTATTAATGCCACACATGACCTTTATAAGTCAAAGGTGCTTGAGAGACCTAAGGTGATATATAATGATCGCACTGGGAGATATGTCATGTGGATGCACATTGATGATGCTAATTACACCAAAGCATCTGTTGGTGTGGCTGTCAGCAACTCTCCCACTGGACCTTTTACTTACCTCCACAGCTTTCGCCCGCATGGATTGGAAAGTAGAGACATGACAATTTTCAAAGACGATGATGGCGAGGCTTACCTCTTCTATTCTTCTCGTGACAATACTGAGCTTCATGTCAGTCCATTGACAAAGGATTATCTTCATGTCACATCATCAATGAGGAGAATTTTAATAAGGCGACATAGGGAAGCTCCGGCAGTCTTCAAGCTCCAACGAACATACTACATGATCACCTCAGGTTGCTCAGGTTGGGCTCCTAATAGAGCATTGGCACATGCTGCAGACTCTCCCATGGGCCCATGGGAGACATTGGGGAACCCATGCGTTGGAGGCAACAGGTTTTTCCGGCTGACAACATTCTTATCTCAAAGCACATTTGTGCTTCCCCTCCCTGGTTTGCCTGGTACATTTATCTTCATGGCAGACAGGTGGAATCCATCAAACTTGAGAGACTCCCGGTATGTTTGGCTACCCTTGTTCATTGGAGGATTGGCAGATGAACCATTGGACTACAGTTTTGGATTTCCGGCGTGGTCAAGGGTGTCGATTTATTGGCACAGGAAGTGGCGCCTCCCTGAAGACTGGAGAAAGGGCTATACCTGAATTTTACCGCAGGCACAGAGGACATAAGAAAACTACATCTGATAGGTGCAAACACGGGCAGACATAGTTTAAACTCACACTTAGTATTGTGGTGGTTCACAATCTTTCTTGGTCTATCTAATCAGTGTTCCTCAGGCTTTTTGAAGTGTACAGTAGGCCTACCAAAATATACGTGCAAAGATGCTTCGTGTAACTTGCACTGAAAAGAAAAGGGAAATCGATATATTTCAATTAGTATGTTTATGTGTCGTCAGATGAGGCTATATGATAACAGGTTGGGCGTCCCTTGATATCGTAACTTTTTTTTTCCCTCCTGGTACATGGTATTTCCGCCGCTTTGACTTTTTGGACACATCTTTCACCATTCGTCTTAATAAAAAAATTAGTGTAAACATGCAAAATATGTCATGTTTACCTTTAATGATAAAATAAATGACACCAAAATAAATAATTTTTATATAATTTTTTGAATAAAATGAATGATTAAGGACGTGTTTAAAAGTCAAAATGTCAAACAACAAAGGACGGAAGGAGTACGTGGGAGTGGAATTTGCTCAGACTCAGCATTCCCCCCAATCCCCCACGGCATCAAAAGTTCACGACCTATTTTTGCTAATAGTTTTAGACAGTATTATTATTTCGATTTTCTTTAGATTGGACGCTTGGGCCCGATCAAATTTCTTCATTTGCCAAACTACTACTGTTTTGAACCGTACTTGATTCCACTGTCAGATAATCTCATCTCAACAGAACAATAGCGGCCATAAATAACTGGGCCAAACCGCAAATACAGAATGATGCATTTGCTACCCAAACTCTGAAGGTGCATCTTAACTCTTAAGATGATCAATTACGGAAATGAGAGGGCGTTACAGCATTGGCATGCCTACAGCATTACAGAAAGAATGATGAATGCCTTATGCCTCGCGCAAATTTAGTGGGCAATCCTAGCACCTTTGAATCTGTTACATCTCAACTAGTAAATAAATATAGCTGCTTGGTGATTACAAAAGCAAAATTGACAAGCAGCTGGGGTCTGGAAGAATTTTGAGGCTGTCTATGAGTTCCACGAGATAGGCTCCAAATTTGAACGCTAGAGATATTTCCTCTTCTTGGTCTTTGTCTTGGACCAACTACAGGCATGATTCCTCAATCTGTGAAGTATCCTTCTCTCACTCACACGCAGCACCAGAGAATGATGAAGATTTCTGTCGCTGACAGGAGAGCACATTTGCAGCTTTTCCTCGTCATCTTCCAACGTGCCCGAACCATAGAGGCTCTCCCTCATGTCAGCAAGGGATGCAAGTGCATGGCAGATGCTATCACTATGCAATAGCTTCTTCACATCAGGCAGTTTTTCAAGCCTGTCAAGCTCTGAATGTTCATTGGAGCATGTTCTGACAACCTTAATGACACTGCTAGTAGCATCATGCTCGTCATCGCCGATCAGATCATGGGCCACGCAGACCAACTTGTCATAAAAATCAGGTTCCAATGAAACGATATACAGGAGGATTAACAGTTCAAGATGGGGCTCTCCATTGTATGAAACCTCAAAGTACTCGGCATCTTGGCTGGTGCAGCCTGAATAGCCCAGCTTACGCCATAGTGACACCCTTGCTCTTGCATGTCGAATGGAGTACTTGGATGAGCACCACTTAGTAACCAGAGTTAGGTCAATGTTGACAATGTCGTATGTGTTGTCAGGTTCTGTGAAACCATATCGATGAAGTAAAGCAGCATTTCCCATGGTGCCATATGTATTAAATACCTAGAATGGAACAGAAATAGAAAGACGCATTGTGAAGTTGGTTTTCCACACAAGATGGGGATGAGATCCCCATATAACTATATAAAGTGAATATTTGGACCTCAGATCAACGTAGTAAGTTGGTTATCTGTGCATTACCTCCTCCCCTGCGTTGACATCTCTCACAATAATCATTTCCAAATCTTCGTCACTTGCCCCTGCAACTAAAGTACAAAAAACAGCAACAAGTGAAACTCTCAATCAATCGCTTGAAAGGAAAGTCCTAGTGATGTTGTACATGCATATATTCATGAATATAACCTAAAGGGATGTCAGAGGAATTCTCTACAGTTGACTGTTCATCAGCAGAAGCGTTGCTTTGATCATCACCATCTTCTTCACCATCTGAGTCTGAGGCATCTGACGATTTAGTGAAGTGGACATGCTCACCGCCAGTCTTGTGATTAAAACTGATAAGTGATAACCAAACAGAATGGACATTCTCATGTTAATTGTCAGACTACCATGTCACCACTATGTAACAATTGCTGACCAAATGTGATCAAAACCTATGCAGAATTTCCATGATAATCAGGTAGAAGTAATATGATCCAACTACATAAGTAGCTTGTATTGTAACTTACAGGTCAGCAAGGGGAACCATTCCAGATCCATGGTAACTATCTATTTGGAACGATCTTGATGAAAGAAGACTTTTAGCAGAGAAATATTTCTCCAGGCTAAAATCACCCGGGTCAACCTCCAGTTCCCCTGACGAAATGAGCGGCTCGATGCATTCTCTCCAGTCCTCGCAAAGGAATTGCCTGTCTTGCTTCACTATCTGCCTAGAAATTAGCCGTTTTTAGAGTCATCTCCACGCTTAGACCAAGATCAGAAATATGGGACAAGATTCTTATCACAAGATACGATGAAATTAGTCCATATTGTCTAGAGCTTGGCCAAGAGCTTGGCCAGAACATATCATTAAACACAGTCTAATTGGTTCGTTTTACAAAACAAATCCGAGAAAAAACCCACATTTTAGTGCAAGATGGACTAATCAACTCCCTAGCCAATAACAGCAGAAGCAAAAATTAGCTCCCATTGCAACATCAACCACAACTGCTAGATACAGAGAGGATCTCACACCTTATCGAGCTCAGTGCCGGCAAGGAGGCGCTCGGCCTCGTCGGCTGGCCAGACGAGCGGCACGGGCTCGCGGTCGGGGATCAAACGGAGGTAGGAGTCCCAGGGAGAGTCGGCACCGCGGGCACGCTCGTACATGACGGCGACGGCGAGAGCGAGGGTGCCACCGAGCTCAGCGGCCTCAATGGCCGCGGCGGCGCCGGACGTGCGCGGCGTCAGGCATGCGCGCCGCGGGATGGTGGCCACAAGGTCGCCCTCTCGGAGCGCGGCAAGCGCGCTCACGCAGACCCCGCCGGCCTCGGTGGCGTCGAGACAGAGCGCGTCGCTGCAGACGACGCCGTGCTCGCGCATCCAGCGCTTGAAGGCGCGGAGGCGTCTGCGCGTAGCGTGGAGGAGCTGGCGTTAAGGGTTCGGATTTAGGGAGGGCGTGGAGGAGACCAGGCAGGGGATCTTACCGTGCGGTGGCAGCGTCCATGGCGGCGGCGTGGGTGCAGTTGGGGCCTTGGGGGGGAGGGGCGGCGGCAGTCACGCTTCAGAAATCATCGCCAACCCAAGGGGTCGGTCGCCAAGCATGGCATGGTTACACAGGTACATAACGATATCTTCAGTGCGTTTTGCTGACTTGTCGATATGTCCGAGTGGTTAAGGAGACAGACTCGAAATCTGTTGGGCTTTGCCTGCGCAGGTTCGAATCCTGCTGTCGACGAGTACGTATCTTTTTTTCTGCCTCCCGAAGCCGCTTCTCACTTGTCACGGGCTTACGGCGTCATCGTTCACTTGCCACAGGATTGTTTAAATTCTACCATTGATGCTTTCAACGATCAAGTTATATATCTTCAGATTTATTACAGACCGATGTGCTACGCACCACACAGCATGCTCAGTGAACTACGTACCGTGCAAATGATCAATGAACAACCGATTTATTATAGTAATACGCCAACTCAACGATACGCTAAAAAGAGCGTAGTCTACTCTTGCTCCCTATCTCTTTCATAGGCGTAGTCTACTCTTGCTCCAGTTGTATGGCAAAAAAATCTAGTACGTTCTATCTTTGATGCTTTCATCGATGAAGTCATACTTTTTTGCTTCGTGAATCGAAACCCTTTCATAATAATATAAATATTTTTCTCACTTATTATTAGCTATTATGTATTTTTTTATGACTTATTTACCAGGCCGTGAACTTACTTGCTTCGCCGGTGACAAAGTACATATTATTTTATTCTTGTAGATGGCGAGGTACGCTTGTGGACTTATTTGTAAATCTTTCTATTTTTTTACTTTTGGGACTTATGTGTTCATTCGGATGTAGACTTACGAAGTTTTTTATCTTGTGAATTTATCTCTATGTTGTAGTGGTGGAATGATTCTTAATGTGATGGTGAAACTTACGTGATAATGTGGATGTAAAGTGGTTAATGTGATGCTTGTGTGGATTTAATTGTAAATCTATTGATATGGATTCTTGTGGATACTTATGTGAATCTTATTATCTCTTTTGATGTTGATACTTGTGGATAATCGTGTGATCATTGTCTCATTAATGTTGTGATGTATATATGAATAGATGTCGATACATAAATTTATATATGATTATATGTGAATGAGAAAATTGCACTGTTGCCACTTGAACTTGCAATGATTATCACTTGACCCCCTAAACTTGAGTTTTATATTTTCGCCCCCTAAATTTTGTCTCTGTTTGGACGGTTGCCTCAAAACTGTTAGGGCAACCGTTAAGTGCTAACATGACACTTACGTGACCCTTAACCGTTGATGTGGATGCCATAAGGTATCTGAAGGATAACATGACAACCCACATGGCTAGTTCTTCATAAAACATTAATAAAATTTAGAAAAAAAAACTCATAAAATCATTAAAAAAACATGTACAAATTAAAAAAGGGAAAATAAAACATAAAAATTAGAAAAATAAAAACATAAAAAATAGGTTATAAATGTTCAAATTCATAAAATAGAAAAAATAGGGGAAAACATACAAATTAGATAAAAAAAAAAAGAAAATGTAAAAAACATAAGAAATCGAAAATATCTGTCTATTTTTTTTAATTATTTTGACTTTTTATGGTTTCGTTCCTATTTTTACGTTTTTTTCTTTTAGAAAATCTTTATGTTTTCTTTAATGAATTTTGGTTTTTCTTTTTTTTGAATTTGTACTTTTTTCTTCTAATTTTTATGTTTTTCCTATTTTTATGACGTTCTGTTTTTTCTATTTTTTTTTGAATTTGCACTATTTTCAGTTTTCTTTTTTTTTCCTATTTTTATGAATTTTTCATCAATAACTAGCCGTGTGGGTTGCCATGTCATCTTTTAGCTGTCATGTGGCATCTACATTAGCGGTTAACGGACACGTAAGTGCCACGTCAGCACTTAATGGTTGTCCTAACAGTTTTGGTACAACCGTATAAACAGAGATAAGTTTTGGGGGCGAAAAATAAAACTCAAGTTCAGCCGATCAAGTGAGAATCGCTACAAGTTAAGGGGGAAACGGTGTAATTTATTTTAAATTATGTGCAGCAAAAAACCATCGAACTTGTCAATAATAGCTACACAAACCATCCGTGTTGGATCGTATCACTAGAACCGGCGCAGATGGCCAGTGTCATTTGCATCGGTTCATGACAAGAACCGACACAGATAGTCTGGATATCTGTGTCGATTAGCTGATCGGCACATATAACCGCCCTCTCTTTGTCTAATTGTCTGTATCGGTTCCAAAATCAACTTCGATATCGGTTATAAACCGGTATAAATGGGCATCTGGACACTAGAGTATAACAGAGCTATGGTGGTGACTGACAGCATACAGCTTAGCAAAGGTACATCTCCTCTGCCTGCTGCTGGTAGCGGAAAGCATCGGCAAGAATAAAGGGCGGAGAATCACGACCTTTTACGTGCTGTTTGCGCGCAGCGGCTGCAGCAAAATTTATAAACCCTGCGCCACCGTAGTAGCTGTCGAGCGCGCGCGCATTAACCGTTGGGGAGAAGACAAGCGCTAGAGAGGAGCAAAGCAAACGGCTTTTCACGCCACGCCACAACGAAAAAATTCACGACCGAAACGCACAGTTTAATGTGATCCCAGCAGGAGCTGGAGCACGAGAGCGATTTTACTTCGTAATGAACAAGGTTGTACAGATGCAGAGAGCATCATTAGTCTCTTCCGGCCAAGCGCCAAACCCAACTGTTTACCCAGATCAAGATGCATGCTATGCTAGCTGCAGTGAAGCCATGGCAAGATGGTCTCGGATCATTGCATGCATGATTCTGCGATTTTGCATGGTGGTTGATCCACGAAGCATGCGCCGCGAGCGCACATCTGGACGTCTACTGGACTGTAGACCGCAGGTATCTGCATCAACCTAGCATGCATTCACGATTGGCTTCACTGTCGCGCGCTAGCAGCAGCTGCAAGCTACAGCTTCTTTCAGCATGCAGTGGATGCAGTGCAGCTAGTTACAGCTGCAGTCGACACTCAGGGGATCAGGATAGTTGGCGTATCAGAAGCCTAAACGCTCGAGTGGAAGGAACTCTTCTTCCGATGCTTAGCTAGGCAGCGGAGCCTGTGCAGGGGTAGCTCCAGGGTTTAATTCTCTGGGAGAAGCTGCGAGATGGAGATTGGAGAGGCGCATTCGCGGTGGCGGCAGGAATTGGAATGCTCAAGGTCAAGGGCCAACCCGTTATGAACTGTTCGTGCATGTTTTTCTCTAGTAGTTTTCAGCCTTGGTTTCAGAATCTCTAAAATATGACGAAAACAATGCAGTATAAATCAGGAAAATATATGTACTAATCTTCCTTTACCATATCACTATTATCAGTATTTATATTAAAAGGAAAGGACTTATTAGATTTCTGGTTTAGCCTGAAGAAACACATAGTTTTTGCAGAGACAAGAGACATTTTTTTCGTAGCAGTGTAGCACATGGATATCAGATATCAGAAGCTTAATGCTGAACATCCTCAAAAGAATAAAAATATGTGGATTGCAAAGGCAGGTTTGCTGAATGTTCCCGGTCAATCTATTCCCCAATGCTTACCCATGCTCTGCTACGCTATGCTTCGTCACTGCTTCACTGTCCGCTCATCAGTGTCCAGTTTAACTCACAAGTCTGTCTCCATCACCATGTCATCTCCCATAAATCGCCACGAATTTTTCTCCCCATCTCCCTCTTGAATGCCTTTAATTTTCACATAAAAGAGGTCATGCAGCTCCAACTCACATTTATACATGCATGCAGTAGCACTGGTACGACCTATCTCCCACTTTGGATAAATGCAAAAGCCTCTCTAGCTCCAGAACATCCTCCTTCACCAGTAGGAGAGCTCAAGAACTCCCTTGCACAATCTAGTTTGCCTTATACAAAGATCGATCACAAGCATCATATCAACATTATCATGAGCAGTCCAATGTTCGAGATGGATGCTGATCCACCATTGCCATCATCATCACAAGACATTCTCACACACCATCAAACTACATGCTGCATCATAGAGGTTGCTGGTTGGTTTCCCTCCAGATTGATTTTGCAGGAGATCAACTGGTCTGGCCACCGCTTTTGGTTTTGCCATTGCTTTACTCACTGTTTGTGAAATGTGTGCATCAGGGCATCCTTGGGAGGTGCACACAGGTGGAGATGGAGCTGCATGAGAGAGTCTTGAAGCATTTGAGAGAGATAGGAGAGGAGAGGAAGAGGAGCAGCTTGAAGAGGAGGCTCATGGTGAGGCTAAGGAAGGATGGATACGATGCATCTCTCTGCATGTCTTCTTGGGTAGCCACCACTGAGCATCCTGGAGGTAAAGCATGCTACTACCAACCACTAGTTAGCCTCTAATTAGGACTGATGGTAGTTGTTTGTTATCTCTAATGCTAGTTTTTACATCCCCCCCCCCCCCCCTCTCTCTCTCTACCATTTCTGTCGTTCTTGCTTCTCATGACTAAAATAAAAATGTGTTGGTTTGCCTGCAAAAAAAACTGTCCTTGGAACAGCATGTTTCTACTTTTGGTATGGGAATAGTTCCCAAAACTACCTTCTTCTGCGTGAACTCCCATGCGATTTAACTAACATTATGCTTTCACCACCCTTTCTCACTCTACTTCTTTCCTAAAACTTCCACATTAATTCTTGTATACTATATCGGCACTGCAAATGATCAGTGCCCCTCCCAGTCTCCCACTGACTAATTAGCATTGGTCCTTTTCCTGATTACCATCGCCGCTTGATCGCCTCAGAGATTGAAATGATTCACTCCTCCGTACACGGTACACGTCCTCATTACATGCACTGTACTATCTAATCGCCACAGTAAAATGGCCTTCGCCATAATTAGCATCACATTGCTCCGTAAGAACTCGCAGTGAGCTGAATATGAATTACAGTTCTTTTTCTCTTTTTTTGGGGGAAAAAATGAATTACTGTTCTAGTTGCAATGATACTGGTACAGTGGCGCTTAACGAGCGATGTTTCCTGCAGGTGTTTACGAGTACATTGATGTCCACGTGGCAGGGGAGGGTGGTGGGGCCGGCTCGCCGGGGCTAATCGTGGACATAGATTTCAGGTCCCAGTTCCAGCTGGCTAGACCGGCCCCATGGTACGCCCACCTCTCGTGCCGGCTGCCGGCCGTCTTCGTGGGCCCGCAGCAGAAGCTCCGGCGGGCGGTGGCGCTGCTGTGCATGGCCGTGCAGAGATCGCTCCGGGAGAGCGGCCTACACGTCCCGCCGTGGAGAAGGTCCAGCTACATGCAGGCCAAGTGGTTGCCGGCGCCGCCAGGTGGGGACGGTGTGGGGCCCAGGATGGCGGTGACCCATTGGTCGGTCGCGAGGGAGAGAGCCGCTGGGCCCCGGAGGTCAGGCCGTCTCTTGGTGGAGCTGTCCTCCCAGGATGGCTCCACGTGGACGAAGTAGTGGAGTAGTGGACTATGGAAGCTCTGGTGGGTGTTGCAGGCTAGCAGCCAGCTTGCAGGGTGTCAGAACATCTCCAGGAAACCCCCCATCAACACCCCCATCGCTACAGTAACACGAATTTTGGTTTCCAGTGTGTTTTTGCCTCTCTAGGCTGCTTCTTCCCTCCCTCTTCAATTCAAAAAAATTTGAAGTAGGGGCTTATTTGGAGGGTCTCCTGAGGATGCTCTCAGGAGTTTTGTTTGTCAGGAGTCATTGGCCTTGTATGGTTGCGTAATACGGTAGTAAATTTTGTTATTTTTATATAGTTTATATGTTGTGATATTTTTGTAACGATTTTTTTGTGGCTTTTAGTAGTTCTTCCAAATATGATAAAACTATTTTTAATTATTTTTTTAATGATCTTTAGAACCCTTTTTAAAGGCTCTCAAATTTATTACAGTAATACGCCAACGCAACAATAAGCTAAAAAGAACAAGGCTTTGGGTGCTTGGTGGAGGGAGTATGGGGCTAACCTAGATCCTCTGTTGGTGCTGCCGGTCGGTCATGGTGACATGCATGGCAGGCGGAGGTCATCGTAATTGTACGTGTAGTTGCGATAGATGTGTTTGCGTGGACAAGACAAATTGAAAATAAGAAAATGCATGATGCTTTACTAAATTTTAGTTGCCGCATGAATTTTTGGTATGTGTAAGTTCAATGCTATATATATATATATTTTGCTATGGTTTCGCAGCCCTCTGGCCTACACGTTATATACATCTTTTTTTTGTTGGGTCTAACATACTCTGTCAAAGTTGTAGCCAATTTTTTCGTGGCATTAGCTCTCTATCTAAAGTTATTGGTGACACCAAACTTGCGATCGTAAGCTAGAATAAGCGAGAGGAAGATGATGTTGGCGTTCATATCCGATTTTGTTCGATGCTACTAGATTTAGTCGATAAAGTGATTGGATCTAATAGGGTCTAAAACTTATTTGCCTGAATAAATATACCAGTAGCCATTACTAATTATCTTGTGACAAGGAATTTGATCGACGAGCTTCACAATGTTCCATCAGGCAACAGGTTGTGGTATGGACAATTCTATAGGTCGGGTTGAACTATGTTGCATTCATGAGTTGCACCATGCCATGTACATTAGTTCTGATCTAAGACAACATTTCTTTTCTTTCTTTTTTATAAAGCATTTCATTTCTTCTTGCCAAGCAAATCTAATTACGAATTCATATAGCAATCAAGCTAACGAATAATATCTTCTATGAATTGGATGACCATACACCCAGGTTCCCTTTATAGCCTGTCCTCACAAAATGAAGAAAAGAACACCCAACACAACCATATGTAATGTTTGCATGGTACTCAGCTTTCAACACAATTTCCACTACGAGCCATGCCCAGTGCCTTGAGAATGAATGCATAGGTAAACGCATCTTCTCGCAATTTCTCGAATCTGCAAATAACACCATCATGTTATGTGATTCCTTCTGTGCATCATACTATGCTATCAAAATTCAAAACCTTAGTCAACACAAACACACACAAAAGGGAGTATCATTCTCAGATTCTACCTTCCGGACTTGGAGAAGTGTCCAGCACCCAGCTCACACTTGAATAACAGAAGGTTGCCATCCGTTTTCAATTCCCTCAGCTTTGCCACATATTTAGCAGGTTCGGAGTACATCACGCGAGGATCTGATTATTACAAAACAAGTGAGCTGTCTATCATACAAAAGCCACTCATAGTCAACACGAACTCACAAATCAAAGGAGCACCTACCATTTAAGCCAGCAGTCACGAGAATGTGGGGGTAGTCTTGAGCTTTCACCTGTAAATGCAAATACATTCTTACACTACTGTTTACATGCTTCAGCACTACAATAAACACATCAAATATATTGCTAATTTAGTACTGCCTCCGGTCATAAAAAGAAGTCGCCGTTAACTTTTGGACACGCCTTTGACCATTCGTCTTATTCAAAAAAAAGTTATATAATTATTATTTATTTTGTTATGATTTGGTTTATTGTTAAATGTATTTTAAGTATACCTTATATTTTTACATATTTGAACTAAATTTTTGAATAAGACGAATGGTCAAAGGCGTGTCCAAAAGTTAACTGCGATTTCTTTTTGTGACCGGAGGTAGTAATACTGTGTAAGAAAACACAAACATTTCCACTTACGTTGTCAACAGGAGAATATGATTTCATATGATAATAGTACTCCTCTTTTCTTGGATCACCCCACTCCTAAACCAAGCATAAATATATGAGCTCACGAGAACACAAACAAATCGATAACTAGAATAATAACAATTGAGTGCATAACCAGAATATAACTAGAATACAACATGTATATTGCAATGACCATAAAAGGGAGTCCCCAACATCCATATGGTGCAACCGTTCGGTTTATTTTTTTTCGTCATAAGGAAAAGAATGCAAAAACTATACGTATTTAATGTGCTGATAATCATTCTAAGACCACCATATCCTCTTTTCACTATTCCCCTAGGCCCCACCTAGGCGCTAGGCCTTGGCCTCCCACCTCGGCCGCCTAGGGGATTTCCCCGCTTAGGTCTTGTCTAGGCTGGATTAGGCGCCTAGGGGAACACTGCCTCTTATAGCTCAAAAAGCCAGTCATATCCTAGCGTGACACCTACCCAAGATTAGGTTATCTTGGTCTAAAGCCTACGCCCAGGCTAGCATAATGTTGGGCTTAGGTGCCAAGTCCAAGGCCCAACCAAAGTCCAAGATAGTCTAGCCCAATTTCAAGCTTGGCACATCTGGAAATATTTAAATAGTGGTGTAACTTCAGTGGTTAATTGGATAGCACTTGAGGTTGAGTTGATGAACTCATGCAAAGATTGAAATCAATTTATACAACTTCAGATGTCTGTGCTTACGCATATCTATGTGAGTGAGGGAGGAAGATGCGGTGCGGCTTATTTATGTTTAAATCATTTAAGCTACTGTTTTACTTTTTTGCATGAAGCTATTGACGGAGAAACATAGAAATAAAAAAAATTCACACACATAAGAGATGAATACCTCCCATTCAGAAGTAGTCAATGGGATAGTTGGATCAAGCATAGTTGTGACAACATCAACAAATGGGACCCCAACGACAGCTGCCTTGAATAAGTCAGGCCTCATATTTAGGACAGCACCCATCAATAAGCCACCTGCACTTCTGCCATTGATGCAAAGCTTTTCTTTTGAACAGTATTTGTTTTCTATCAGGTGCTCAGCACAAGCAATGAAATCAGTGAAAGTGTTTCTCTTGTTCAACAGCTTCCCATCTTCATACCACTTCCGACCCATTTCACCACCTCCACGAATATGAGCTATCCCATATATGAAACCCCTATCCACTAGAGAGAATCGTGATCCCCTGAAACTCGGATCTATACATATCTGTTGGTGAAAGAATGTATAGAAGTTCAGATTGATGATTAGCACAACAATACTGCATAAACTTCTTGCTCAAACCTGGAATCCGTAGATAGTCTCAATGACAAATCGACAAGTCGCCAGCTTTATGAGTTTAAGGGAAATTGGTGCATTATTAGTTTTAAGACAGATCTTTGCTAAAAATATAATGCCCAAACTGGTATTATTGGAGAGGAGCCAACGAGTTTTTAAAATGTCTCTTCTGCCAAAATTCTTTCACGGTTTGATATCTCTTTAATTTGCAGGTTTAGATTTTGCACTTTTACTTTAGTATTTTGTTCCATTATCTTTAGAAAAAATTACCAAAGCAAATATGTAATTTGGTTGTGCAGTCTCAAGCTCTGAATAGACTGAATGCTCGTAAAATTTTATCAAGCTAAGTATGTTGTATCTACTGGATGACCTCATTCCCATGAAAAACTGCAGGCGCTTTGCTGGGCAACTTCATTTGGATGAAATGGTATGTAAACATGATGCCACACTAGAGCATCCAAGCAGTCCCTGTATAATACTGTAGCAAATATAGAGGGACTGCTAGAGGAAAGGAATCTTTTAGAGTGTAGTGTAAATTGTGAAGAAATTTTAGAGTGATGGATAGAGGCGGTGCCAATAGTGTTTTAGAAGAAGATATAGAGGGGCTGTTGGGGATGCTAGCATTGCTGCATAAATAAATAGATAAATAAATAAATAAATAGGAGATACATAAATTTTTTGGTTGGCATGGAAAATATACTAACACTATACCTCATAGGAGCCATAGCCATACAGCAGCATGGGGTCAGAACCATCAAGCTTCACACGATCTTTTCTGAATAGAATGGAGATGGGAATCTGGGTGCCATCAGAAGCAGCAGCCCATTTTCGTTCTGTTGTATAATTTGATGCATCAAATCCACCTAATACCTACAAACATTTAAAAGCTCAAATCACCAGGGATTCACAGAAGTGTCTTTCAGAAATTAGGAAATAAATACTTATTAAAGCATTTACTGCACAAGAAAACAGTACTTTCACGTAATGTAACATAATAATTGTATAAAAATTTAAAATAATAATTCAGTTCATATCAATAAAGACTATAACCACTGTTTGAAGCCTCTTATGGTTATTCCCTTCCATGTTGAAAAGCAACCTTTTCCCTTCTTTTTAAAATGCAATTGATTGGTGTATATATACAGTCAGACTCTTGCAGCAGGAACAACTGTCCTAAATAAAATAAACTAGACTTTGAACACACAATTGTACCAGTAGAGTTTTAGCCACAACTACTTTCTTAACATTATAGATTTTACTACCGTGTTGGTACGATCAATGTCACATCTTGAACATCATGCAAAGTCAAAACGACTTAGATGTCAAAAGATATGGAGCATTATAGGTTGTAAAACAAAATCAGAATATCGCTTTTTGTTTGGTTCTTAAAGAGCATCAGCAACAATATCATCAGAAGCAATCCAGCAAATCAAGGAAGGAAAATCATTAATAGAAACTAACCGATCGAATTCCTATAATTGAAATATTAATGTTCATTGTAATTAAATTTCCATGTCCAGGTACATAATGGAATCTTGAGAAACAGATGCACAATTTATTCCTAACATATTGTTACTGATCAACATAACACAAAAATCAACTATAGCAGTGCAGGTGAAAGCTTACATGCTTATTTTGGTAATTCCGTTTTCAATGAAATGGAGTTGGGGCCTAGGGCTGCCCCTTATTCAAAATAAAGGAAAAAAGTGAAATCTTACTGCATCAGTTTTCTTCAACACAGATACCCCCGAATCCATATCGTAATCGAAAATAGAGGGTGGGGTCCTCATTGAGCTATAATGAAACCGTATAACATTTGAATGGAACTGTGACTCCTCGGGGTCCACTGCATATGCTGGATCAACAAAATCGATGATACGCCCTCCCTGAAGTTGCCCAACTGATTCTCCAATGTCTGGTAGGCGATATACTGTTACTTTTGGTAGACCGTTCTCACGCTCATATACAGCAATATGATTCTCAAAGAGCTGGAATTCCTGAATTTTCACACTGAAAGGAATTTCAAAATTTTAATACAGTTGTTCTACTTATGTCAGCAATGGACAATCCACCCCTAACATGTGTTACATCCAATCATAAGAGCAAAATACGATCAAATAACATTTTAACACATAAGGCACAAATTGTATTACTTAATTGATAGTAATGTGCCATTGTCTTGTCTATTACACTTAGATTGAGTAAGCATTACTTGACTTTATTCTCAACAAATATTTTTGTCTAAGTAATACAATGTTGCATAGGTCCAACAATTCTAGCAGACACCCAAACAATATCTTTTTCCTTCTTTTTCACCAGAGAGCTTCTAAAGAGGAGAAGAAATTCTACCATGCAGCCATGCAATGTTGTTGCGGTTCCACTATTTTACAGTAAGGTTTGTGCATTGTCCATAAAAACAAAACCCAATAAACACCACAACAAAGCATGAGGCTGGCACTTCAAATTTTTTACACAAGCATAGATATAAGCTTGGAAGACTGATGCTATCAATGTCTTCTTTTTCCAAGTTGGATGCATGGTTTCCAAGGTCACAGATGTTCTAAATTTATTGATATCATTTCTACACCATCATCAAGTTTGCAAACATCTAATCAAAGCAGTATTATAAGTCAAAATTACAGTACAAATGGTGTTTAAAAAGGGTATTGCATATATCTGAAAATGATTCATCAACTAAAAGAATGATCTTTCAAACTGAAATAGCAATGAAGTTAATTTACCTTTCTCTATGAGGTAGCAAGACAGTGGTCTCAGCTACATTATCCAATGGGCAAGCAACCAACTCGGAGTTGTAGAATTCATCACTTCGCCTCTTAATATAGAAATGGTTTCCACGATGACTAGCATCTGTATCAATGCCATATACACGAGGTGTCAAAACTACAAGCTCCTTGTTCTGTTTGGATACGTCTAAGTAGAATATAAAGCTTGTATTTTGGCTTCCAGATCCAACAAATAGATACTGCTTGCTTTCAGAAGATTGAAGACCAAGGGAAAATGTGTCATCATTTTCATGATACAGACAAACATCCTCTGATTGATCAGATCCTAACTTGTGTAACCATACCTGCAAAAGGCCATTAAAGGAAGGCAACAAGTCAATGTAATCATCACGAGCGCTACAAAACACACACACTTGCCAAGCATCAA
Organism: Raddia distichophylla; assembly: GCA_005191435.1. Classification (NCBI taxonomy): domain Eukaryota; kingdom Viridiplantae; phylum Streptophyta; class Magnoliopsida; order Poales; family Poaceae; genus Raddia; species Raddia distichophylla. Next base: position 3,270,592 of record SPJY01006728.1, on the reverse strand, counting down.
CGTCAGGACAAAACTGGGCACTGTAGCATCCAGGTATATAACATCTATAAAAATGGAAGCATTAAGTCATCACTCCATCATACAACACCCTTCTATGTAAGCGATTTCATCCCTTTGTTCAATCCACTGGAGTCAAAGTCTAATAGATGGATAATGTGAAGATGGCACCAGCATTTTATTTTATTGAATACAAACACGAATGTAATGTGACCTTTATTCCTTTCTGAGCAAAAGGAGTATAAAACTTTCTGTAGGGAATAACATCATGCACATCATTGCAAGAAATAGTACGAGAGCCATGATGACATAGAGCAATCGCACTACTTAAATAACAAAGCATCAGCTTATTTTCATTTTTTTCTCATGAGTGTATGCTCTTTTGAGCATGAATAAAGACTCATTACATGGAATAGAACGAATAACCCACATACTTTATCTGGCCGAAGAATGTTGTCCATTGTTATGTAAACAAGGTAGTCATCACCAGCCCACTCAATGTCAGAAGTAATTCCTTTAAGTGGTTGCCCAACATATTTTCCACTCTCCGCATCAATGACATAAACAGTGTAGATTTCATCACCTTTAGTGTCTTCCGCATAAGCGACCAGCTTACCATTGGGACTGACCTGAAATAAATTGATATTTTAAATTAAACTAAATGTAAGATTTGATGAGGCACGCGCATGAGGAGCATAGACACATGATGGAGCAATAGAGTGGAAATTATACCTCGAAAGCCCCAATGTTGTAGTAGTCATGGCCCTCAGCCTTCACATTCTCATCCAAAATTATATGTTCGTCAGGCGCATCGGGTCCTGTGGGCATGACATTATTGACTGTGATAGGACCCTGGGTTGGTACAAGACGCCTACAGTGTTGCACATACTCCTTGCCAGTCAATGTTCTTTCGTAGTAATAATACTGGCCTCTACGACGAGGCACATTGATATCATCTTCCTGGATCCTTCCTCTGATTTCAGCAAATATGTCATCCTGAAGCTGTTTGACATCTAGAAGAAGAAATACAAGGGAAACGGTTGAGCAGCTGTGGACTCATCCTTGGCATGTATTTGTGAGTGATCTCTACTCCTAGTAGGAAGCAAATCTGAGTAACACGGCATAAGGAGACGAATTCCACTAGAGATCACGCTTAACAGGCTGTAATTCCCAGATAAATTCCACACGACGATACCGTGGCTATCTAGTAATCACAAAGCATGACACCAACATCAAAGCACTAGGAGACGTGGGTGCTCCACTGCGCAAGCACACCAAAGCAGCCTGGAGTAGTCGCGGTGACAGATGAAAGCCATGGAGTGGTATTGGGCAAGCCGGGAAGGGGCATTGCACCAGATCTTGTCTAGTGGTAGGGAGAAGTGAGGAATACATGAGACACTGGTGTACATGTGTAAACAATTAATCTGGATTGTTCAACTACTAACCGGACATGAGGGTGGTGGTGTAGTGGTTCTCGGCGCTGAGGTGGGCGAGGACGTCGGGGTCGGAGCGGGAGTCGTCGCGGAGCCAGTAGTAGTTGTCGACGCGGACGTCGCCGTGCTCCACGAGCTCACGCGGCACCTTCCCGGCGATCGGCGGAGTGGCAGCCATGACGGAGGAGGAGGAGGAGGAGAGGAGGGCTGATAAGGTTGGGATGGGGGCGCGAGGCCGGCGAGGAGGAGGGAGGCGGAGGCGGCAGAGCGAGCCGACGAGGAGCGAGAAGACGCCAACCGCGGCTGCGCTTCCCAATGCTACCATCGTCGTCCTCTCCGCAGGTCGTGTGAACTCGGTGCCGAAGGGCTGAGGTGCGCAGTTGCAGCCCAACCACGAAGTGATTTGGGCTGGGCTGGCGATTGGCTGACGGCCGGTGATTAACAAATCTACCTCACTAGTATCTCATTGTCAGTTCTTAGCCGGCGTATGTGGTGTGTTGTATTTATTTGACTTATCTGCTTACTATTACTTATCTTATTTAAAATATAAATAATTTAGTTTTTTAATCCATCTTTTTTCCATATCAAAGGTGTGCTTAAAAACTCTCTAAAAACAAGCAATGAAGGCTTCGGCTCTTGAGTCCACCTCGGAAAGCTCTCGAAGACAGATGACAAGTCAAATAAGTAAATGAAAATGCCGGACAATTACAAGTCTCATACAAAGATTGTCCAGCATGACGGCCATGATGCGTGATGTAGCGAGCGCTCGTCCGCTTAGACATTTCTCTATCGTCACCACTGTCCTCGTTGATGTATTCTATCGGAACTCTTGTGCCGCCACCGTTAGGTCTACCTGTTGCTGGAGAGTACCCCTCGAATAGCTCATCACATTCCGCCTAATGAGGAAAACCCAATTTTTATTTGTCAATGTTCTTTCTGCACTGCACAGTGTAGAGGCTTAATCAATTATGGACTTATATGTAACACTAGGACCTTGTAGATGAACATGTACATGAGCGCAATGGGATTACCTTCTCTGCTTCTGCCCACCGCTCATCAGGGGCTTTGATGTTGTGATTGTGGGGGTTGATGCCAGCCCCGGTCAAGTTCTTCACATCTTTGCTCCTCTGTCATTCCCTACGAATGTTGTCCCGTTTGTTCTTGAGTTGATCCGCCCTGAGTTTAACACTAAATTGATCTTCCAGCCTATGAGCAAGAATTTCGTAACCATCGCCCTCTAGGTGGCCCTTAGGCATGTAACCATCTCTCATTAGATCAACACAGTACTGCACAACACATGTGTACTACGGTGCCGTCCATTTATGGCTTGGAGGCTTCTTTTCGCTAGCCGAAGACATGTCCAGTTTAACCTTGTAATGCACTACATATGGAATAATCGTAAGCACCAGAATCAAACACACGGCCACACATAAGAAATACAACACTAGGCACACATTGCAAAGAACAAATCACTTGACTAGCTAGACACTAAAGGCCTTATAATTTTGCTGGTTAATTCACTTGACCTACAATGTCACAATCTGCAAGAACCTAGCGCATACAGGCATTTTTTAATCTAACCAGTTGTTGATCAATGAAATTAAAATCTGATTGCAACATGTACTATTGGGGTTCAACCTTGCTGAATGTGAATATTGCAACTAAGGACTTCAAAATGTTATATTCAATACTATAAATCGACCAAATCAAACAAGTATGAAAAGGATGCTGATGGGAAACTAACCAGACTAACCTTACACGGCGGTGAGGACGGTGGAAAAAATATAGGCCGAGGAGGCAGAGGGGAGGACGAGCTAGGGACGAGAAGGTTCCAATGGAGGGTGTCCCGATATGCAATTACCTTCCTTGTCGGAGGGGTCAGGGGTGTAGAAAGAATGGCACCTCTGCCGTCGACGCGGAGGAGTTGATTTGACGGCGGGAGGATTTGCGTGGCAACTCGCGCCGTCAGCTCTACCAACAGTCAACGAGTCATCGGTTGCACCGCATGACCCAACACTTGAGGATGAGCTTTCCGAGCGACTTGCGCGCGCTCAGCCATGGCGCTTTCGGCGCGGAAATGCCAGATCGAGCGGCGGCGAGGGCGGCCGCCGCCGCGGACTTGCAGGGGTCAGTGGATCTGCACGGTGAGACAGGGGGACTACCGCTATAGCGCTCACGGGATTTCATGGATGAGGAAAGTGGATTCGTCCACCGGATACAGGAGCTATAACGCTTGGTTTGGGTAATTTTTTTGAGCCGCTCGCTGACCCGGTCGGCAGGACGTCAAAAAGAACCGAAGGTAACGCAACTCAATGGAACGCAACTCCTAAACAAACAACGTCCTAAACAAACAAGGCCCTGAGCAGGGCATCAAAGGCCGGAATCTCGAGAGCGGGAGGCCACCCATCATGCATCAAGCGGTCAAGAATACAGCTCAGATGGAACATTTCCGCTCACCGGCTGTCTCGACAGTTTTTTGCGCGTCACACAGACCAGGAAGAGATCGCCATGGCTAGGGCTGGGCCTATATATACAGCTCGGTATCGAATATAATTTCTAGCTCGGTCATTTAAATGAGTTGGAACCGAACCCAGTGCTAGCTCGCTTGCGACTTGTTCGTAGCTCGGTGCGGTAGTACACAAATCAGGATGATCCAACACATGGTCGATCCACTAGTCTATCAGCCTAGCAACCAAATAAATTCCTATGTGGCCAACCAGCCAAGGCCGGCCCATGCTCTCACATCGGCCAAGGCCCATACAGTTTTTAGTATCCGACTCTCCACCGAATCAACCAGACTGCCAGATCCCCACGTGGTCCCTCTCCCGGTCCTTTGCCTTCCTCCTCCTTCGTATCTGGTCGCTGCCCTGTCCTCGTGTTCCACACCCGAGCCGCCTCGTCTAGTTCTCAGTCGGACGTCCCGACCGGTTCCGCACTGGGGCCTCCATCCTATAGATATTTATGTAGAGTTTCTATCAAGGCATTTGAGGAAGTAAAAAAAATTTAAAGAAGCACAAGCACGTAGTTTACCAGGAGAACTAGAACAAAGGATCTATGAAGGTCAGAACTCAGAAGTATATATATTTCAAAAGTACCTTGTTTCTGCATTGCCATTCAAAACAATGTATGGTGTTTGGCAGCGAGTTTGTGCCTCTCTCATCTTTTCCGCAAACATTAAAGGTGTATCAGAAGATTTCATTCGCTTGGCTTTCAACTCATCCTGGAACTTCTTTTGTTGTTTTACCAGCTTCATTTTACGACGCTCCTTGCCATGAAATTTATGTGAAAGATGCCGAAATGCCTCCTTAGGCGTAATCTGAGGAAGAACACAATATATATTAGGATAAAACATCATACTAAGGTGACTCTGTGCTTGTTACACATCATGGTTCCTAGAGCCAAAAATAGATAACCTTTTCAAGCTTCTTTTCTGCTTCACCTGTGAAGCGTCCACCTTCATCCAGGGTCACTGCCTAATACATGAAAAGACAAAATAAATAAATAAAGAAGAGATTTCAACAGGAAAATCTAGCAAATGAAGAAGAAAGGAACGTTTACCTCATCACCCATTGTATCATCATAATGCGACAGTATAGATTTCTTAGAGGATGGATCATCATTGAACCTACAAACACAGAGAAAAATGAAGATTAGAAGGGGAAAAAAAGAGAAACAGAACAACAGATCAACAGCCCTGAAGGAAATAACCTGATTTAGAAATTATTTGCATTCTAAATTGTTTAATTACAAGATGTCTGAGCTAGGAAAAATGGTACAACTCTAGCATGTTAATTAATGATCATGTAGAATAATGAAGAGGTCAATATATGAGAGCGGTACAGAAATATCAAACCACAGTAAGTTTTGCAGAGAAGCACTCAACAAAGATTTCACATTAATTTGCACTGCAAACCTAACCGATACTTTTCATTGAACAAAACTAGCACCACAGATACTTTCATTGAACGTAACTAGCAACACAGATAATTGGGCTGCAAATGAGTAAATTCATAACAGAAATTTTCATAACAAATCCAAAAACCGGTCCATATTAATCAAATTAATTCGATTCGGTTAATCGGTTATCGGTTATCGGTTTTAAACCGAATTTATATACACATGAACAATGAGGACCCCCAATCATCAAGTAAATAGATGAGTACCAAATCCAACCAGTAAGATTCAATACTCCAAATCCAGGAAGTACCACCATTCAACACACACTCCAATATAGATCAGCAACAGATTCAAGTGATTAAAATATGCTCGTGATATGCAAGTAGCAGCAAGCACAAAGGCACGAGAAAAGAAATCAGTACCCTGCCTCCCGCACAAATAATCGCAGTTCTGGTGCTTGCATGGTTGGGGACTCGGGATGCTGCGCCATGGTTGGGGATGCTACACCGGCAGCCACGCGTTGTCTTCAGATCCAATGGACTTGAGCCCTAGGCGCCGCCGTCTTGAATCTCCCAACCGGCAACCGCGCTCCCCTCCCTCTTCTGCGCGTGTTCCAGCCGCCGCCGTAGCATCGATGTGGGGACGGGGAGAGCGATTATATAGTACAGTAACTACCTAGGGTTGGGCCTTGTTCTTCTACGTGAGTTGTATTAAAATTTATTATTTTTATATAGTCTGTATCTACCTCTAGGGAAAATTGTGATTTTTAAAATTAGCATAAATATGTAAAAAAATAAAAAAATAAGTTATACTTAAAATATATTTAGTGATTAAACAAGTCACAACAAAATAAATGAAATTTACATAATTTTTTTAAATAAGACGAATGGTCAAACATTTGTTCAAAAGTCAAAAGTGACAAATATTTTGATACGGAGGGAGTACAGTAACTACCTAGGGTTGGGCCTCGTTCTTTTACGTGAGTTGTATTAAAATTTATTATTTTTATATAGTCTCTATCTATATCTATCTGAACTGGGATGGAACCGGATCGGATACGGATCGGATAATGCATTTACCGTATTTGTATCCATATTTTTTTTAACGAATACGAATACGAATCCGAATATCTGTCGAATACGAATACCAATCGGATAGTGTAACGAATACGAATACGAATCAGATATGTACTCAAGTCGGATCGGATACGAATATCCTTCAACTTTAACAACAAATTTTGGCATGATAAATTTACAAAATACATATATGGATATCATCAAAATATATATGACAAAATTAACAACTCTAATAGCATGTATAATCTGGATATTATTTTTGTATCTGGATAGTATCCGTATTCATATCCTTATCCGTATACGGTCCAATTTTGCAAAACGTATCCGGTCCAATTTTGCAAAACATATCCGGTATCCGTGTCCGGTAAAAAATCCGGATAGTATCCGTATCCGGTCAAATTTCACAAACCGTATCCGGTATCCGTATCCGATAAAAACATCCGGATAATATCCGTATCCGTTTTGTATTCAAATACGGATATCGTGGATACTGATATGCAGTTTTTCGAATATGGTAGCCGGATAATTCGGATTATCCGTTACCAGGTTCCACCCCTATCTATCTCTATCTCTATTTCACGAGTTCCTTATCTGCCTGGTCGACACATCAAATCTGGGCCATTAATTCAGTTTGATCTCATGGCTCTAATCGCGAGTTGGATCCTTGCAACTAACGCTCACGCACGTTCCTTGCGGTGATAAACCGCCCCCACCCACCACACCCACGATTCCACCTCCCCGCAGCCTCCATCCCGCACCACCTGCACCCATCTCCTACCTCTCTCTTCGGCGCCCCTCCCTCTCCCTCTCTCTCCGGCGCCGGTCCATCCCTCTCCCCCACCCGCACCGCGAACACGCTGTCGTGACCCCAGTACTTGTACAGGGAATCTATCATTATTAGGCGATACTAATCCTATGCTAGTATCTCATGATGGATAAATAGGCGAAAATCATTGCAAATGCAGACATTAACTGAATAACATAACAATTTAAGGTATTAAAGGTGGCAACGTTCGCCTTATTACAATAATGCAGGTGGCCCTGCTCAGTAGCACTAGAAAGACGATCAGAGTGGCAACGGAGAATCGGCGATGACATCCAAGATTGACCAGGACACCATAACTAATCCCTGCGCTGCTGCGCACCCTCGCTATGATCCTCCCGATCCGGCTTGTAACCTGAATAACAAATATATTCGTGATAGGTATAATGAGTACGCGACTACCCAACAAACAATCCTTAACAATGAATGCAGTAACAAGAGATGGATGGTTGTTTTGCCAACAACACCTATTTACTATAAAGTTTGTTAAAACATTAATTATTTTGTTAACGCGAGTGAACATTCTACTACACAAGATACACAGACACTCTCTGCCTACACTTGACCAGTGGTGATCAAGCGGCTAAACAGACACTCTCTGCCCACACATGACCCTATATAGGCGATCATGCGGGACAACTAAACGGGCACTTGCTATCCACACATGACCAAGAGATGATCATGCGGCATAATGAAACAAGCACTCTCTGCCTACACATGACCAAGAGATGATCATGCGACACAATGAAACAGTCACTCTCTGCCTACACACGCTTAAGAGACAGACATGCGGCACAACGAAACAGGCACTCTGCCCACACATGACCGGAGACGGACATACGACACAAGAATACATGCACTCTCTGCCCACACTCGACCAAGGGATGGTCGAGCGGCTAACGATATAGTCACTCTATGCCACACTAGACCAAGGGATGATCAAGCGGCTCTACGGGTACTCTCTACCCACACATGACCAAGGAACGGTCATGCGGCACAAATCCTAACACTTCACCAAAGCGACCCCTCAACACATAATTTTAGTTGATCAAATTCATCTTGAGCATCATCATGAAACCTTAACTTCACAATGTACAATTTTTATTAAAAGTGACCCTATTAATTACCTAAACACATCTAAGCAACTACACAAATGATAGGCTAGTAAATCACTAAGGGTTCGACAAGTAAGGCTAGTACATATTAGATGATAACTAATACGACTTTAGGATAGACACTCACACACTAATCAAATTATGCATGCAATTAACAACAAAAGGTAAATAAGGATTTAGAACATCCGACGGAGGGTGTACTGTACCACGTCGGAACATCCGACGCTGCATCGGAACATCCGACCGACTGGTTACTGTTCAAGTTTATTAATTCCGCAATTTCGTTTTATCCGCCTATTCATCCCCCCTCTAGGCGGCATAGCGATCCTTTCAACCATAACTAACCCCTGCACACCCTCGCTATGATCCTCCTGATCTGGCTTGTAGCCTGAATAACAAATATATCCATGATAGGTATAATGAGTACGGGGCTACCCAGCAAACAATCCTTAACAATGAATGCGGTAACAAGAAATGGATGGTTGTTTTGCCAACACAACACCTATCTACTAAAAAGTTTGTTAAAGCATTAATTTTTTTGTTAACGCAAGTGAACATTCTACTACACAAGATACACAGGCACTCACTGCCTACACTTGACCAGTGGTGATCAAGCGGTTAAACCGGCACTCTCTACCCACACATGACCCCATATAGGCGATCATGCGGCACAACAAAACGGGTACTCGCTGCCGACACATGACCAAGAGATGATCATGCAGCATAATGAAACAGACACTCTCTGCCTACACATGACCAAGAGATGATCATGCGGTATAATGAAACAGTCACTCTGCCTACACACGCTCAAAAGACGGACATGCGGCACAGCGAAACAGGCACTCTGCCCACACATGACCGGAGACAGACATACGACACAAGGATACATGCACTCTTTGCCCACACTCGACCAAGGGATGGTCGAGCGACTAACGATACAGTCACTCTCTGCCCACAATTGACCAAGGGATGATCAAGCGGCTCTACGGGTACTCTCTACCCACACATGACCAAGGAACGGTCATGCGGCACAAATCCTAGCACTTCACCAAAGCGACCCCTCAACACATAATTTTAGTTGATCAAATTCATCTTGAGCATCATCATGAAACCTTAACTTCACAATGTACAATTTTATTAAAAGTGATCCTATTAATTACCCAAGCACATCTAAGCAACTACACAAAGGATAGGCTAGTAAATCACTAAGGGTTCGACAAATAAGGCTAGCACATATTAGATGATAACTAATACGACTTTAGGATAGACACTCACACATTAATCAATTTATGCATGCAAATAACAAATAAAGGTAAATACGGATTTAGCAAACTAGGAAGCAATATGCATCTAGCTTGCCTTCGAAGAAGTCGGAATTCTACGGGTCTACGTCAACTCCCGGGGCAGCACTCCACACAACAGTCGCAGCATGTATCTACGCGTAGAAGCAAATAGCAAAGGAACCAACTTTGATACAGTGAAATAGTTTATAAAATATATAGAAAAATTATAGGATTAAATAAGATTTTTAGTCTATGGAATTATCCAATTTGAAGCTACGGAGCTCTCTAAACAATTCGGAGAAGATCCAGTAAAAATAGGAAATTCCCTGAAAATAAAAAATAAAAAACTCAAAACGGGCTGAACTCTCCCTCATAGCCCACTTTCTCTCTCTTCGCGCGCTTGGCCAAAACGGCTAGAGGCCGTGCGAGGGCTGGCGCTAACAGGTGGGTCCCACCCATCAGCAGCGCACAACGCTAACAGGCGGACCCCACTGTCCAGACGGGGCGGGGGCGGCTTCAAGCTCACAAGCAGCACTACATAATGTTGACACAAGCAGGCCTCACAACTTGAAAAACGTGCAAAGCTCACCCTTCCCTTCATGTAAGCATATCTGGGTAGAAGAGATATGTCATTATGATTTTTTCTTAATTAATTGGTCTACACTTATAAGAGATTTGACTACAGGTTTTATTCCACTCTCCAATATAACTAATTATGCATCTCAACATGAGTCTTCTTCAAGATTGTTGGATGTGCCTGTGATATATGAAGATGTTGACAAAGAGAATTATAATAAAATTCAAAGTGTGCATGTTTCTACATGTACGCATATCTATATGGAGGACTTACTTCATTATTTGTTCATGTTCTGACAACTATATGTTATTGATCTATTTGCTTTTTTGGTTTAACAACTATAGGTTCGATACCACTCTCGAACCTAACTAATTTTGCGTCCCAATATGCACCTACATCAAGACCGATAACTACGACATACATGGATAAACTGAAACGTAAACATAAGTGAGACAAGAGATGACCTTTTGCGTTGAAAACGTGAATGTGAACAAAAAGACGTGCGATGCTATCTGCAAAACGTGAGCTTTCGTAATGACCATGAAGCAAGCACGTCTGCATCTAAATCAAGGGTGTCCATGAACCATGCTCATATAGAGGGAGGTATGCATAAGCTACATTGTACATATTTTGGCCATTTTATGTAAACTTTTATTACATAAAAGTTTGTCCGACTCATTCTTTCATAGTTATTGGATTTACATCATTTGAAACAAATGTTGTTGATAATGACGGTGATGGAGAGAGTATGCTTAGAGAGACAGGTAATAAACAAATTGATGAATTTTTGAAGTTACAATTATATGTGTGTTAGTTTGAAATAAATAGTTGATCTAACTTTTCTTGTCAGGAGTAGCACAAAGTTGTCGGCACTGTGGAGCATAGAGGTTCCAGCATGAGACACCTGCATTTTGTTGTCGAAATAGAAGGGTCGCCATATTTATCCCTGATGTAGATGATGACGTATGGAGATTGTATACAAGTGACGATGAGGATTCAATTTATTTTAGAGAGAATCTTAGATATGCCAGCTCACATGTTTCATTCACCTCTCTTGAAGTGATACTCGACCAACGATACTGTAACATGCGATCTGGTACTTATACGTTTTGTGCTCAAGGACAAGTGTGCCACCGTCTTGATTAGCTGGTTCCTGGTGACCAAGGCCCGAGGTATCTGCAGCTATATTTTTATGATACAGATGCAGATTTGACACATCGGTCACGAATGTCTCTTGATCTATATATAAATGTCATCCGCTATCTATTGCACATCCTACGGAACAATCCTTATGCCAATGTGTTAAAGAGCATTGGTTCTGTGCTAAATTTAGATGAATACAGAATATCTCTCAACACAAGCCTTGTTTTAGACCGGAGAGTGTACAATACTCCAAGAGCATCACAAGTGGCCGCGATTTGGGTTGATGGGAATGACCCACAAAATTGTTTTGATAGAAGTGCCATCATTTATGGGAGAGAGGATCGTCCGCAATATATCAAGGCATACCATGGATGCTATGACCATTTGGCTTATCTGCTATTTTCCTCGGCAGAGAGGCGGGATGGAGTCAATTCATTCATACAACGGTGCATTGTTCAATTCCCAACCATACAACTTTGCGGTGCTTCAGGAAGGAGAAGGTACACGGCTGGTACAATTAATTACACTGTTGCCCCTTAAAGTTGGTCGAAAATCTCACTTAGCCCCCTAAACTTTGTTTTGTCCGCTGCGGCCCCATAAAGTTGTTTCCGGGTGTCACAAAGCCCCAGAAAGTTGAATTTTGTTGCACCACAACCCCCGGAAGTTGGCTTTGGGTGCTGAAAAAATTAGCCTGCGTGACACCCGGAAACAACTTTAAGGGGCCGCAGCGAACAAAACAAAGTTTAGGGGGCTAAGTGAGATTTTCGATCAACTTTAAGGGGCAACAGTGTAATTTACTCTTTTTAATTTTTGAAAACATCATCTAATATTTTGATACTTTTTCAAGCTATAAAGGTGGAGACAATGAAGGCGGATCATATGTGAGCGCCAGAGAGTACTACTGCTACAAGTTACAGATACATGAAGGAGTGTTGAATGTCCTTCTGCATGGACGTCGTCATCTGCAACAATTTGTCGTGGACATGTACATCAAAATCAAATCTATGTTCCTCAAAAAAAAAAAAATCAAATCTATGCGACTCGATTTCTCTAACAAGGAATCAACCCAAAAGCTCATACGTGCTGACCTGTATCAAGGGGTTGTAGTTCCCTCGAAAATAGTGAGATTCGATGACCAGAATGAGAATCGTGCTCCCTTCAAGTTTCACTGTAGGAGAGCGTGATATGAAGCGGAGGACGCTTGATTCAATGACGTTAGTGACCCAGTTTGGAAACCAGATATCTTTATGACAATAACATGCAACCCAACATGGCGAGCTTTTGTATGGACAAACCGCTCAAGACAGGCCAGACGTGGTCACACGAATATACAATGCCAAGTTGAAAGAAGAACCTTTTATTCAATAAGCATTACTTTGGTGAGGTTGCTGCTTTTGCCATGAGGGTGGTGGTGTAGTGGTTCTCGGTGCGGAGGTGAGCGAGGACGTCGGGGTCGGAGCAGGAGTTGTCGAAGAGCCAGTAGTAGTTGTCGACGCGGACGTCGTCGTGCTCCACGAGCTCTCGCGACACCTTCTCGGCGAGAGGCGAAGTGGCGGCCATGACGGAGGAGGAGGAGAGGAGGGCTGATAAGGTTGGGATGGGGGCGCGACCGCGCGAGGCCGGCGAGGAGGAGGGAGGCAGACTGGCAGAGGCGACAGAGCGAGCCGACGAGGAGCGAGAAGACGCCAATCGCGGCTGTGCCTGCCAATGCTCGCATCGTCGTCCTCTCCGCAAGCGTGGCGGCAGGCCGTTGCCGGATGGGCACGGGTGTCGGGTGAACTCGGTACTGAAGGGCTAATAAGGTGCGCAGTTGCAGTCCAACCACAAAGTGATTTGGGCTGGACCTTCGTGGGCTTTCTATTGACTAACGGCCAGTGCTTAACAAATCTAATCCACTAGTATTTCATTGTCAGTTCTTAGATGGCGTATGTGGTGCTTTGTACTTATTTGACTTATCTGCTTACTATTACTTATCTTATTTAAAATATAAATAATTTAGTTTTTTAATCCATCTTTTTTTACCTTAAATGTGTGCCTAAAAACTCTCTAAAAACAAATAATGAAGGCTTGGCTTTTGAGTTCACCTCGGAAAGCTCTTGAAGACAGACGATAAGTCATATAAGTAAATATCTCAAATAATATATGTTGGTGATTGACAAACGGCCCACCTTAATGCAGGCCTTAGGCCGATCCCGTATCGACCCAAGGCGCGAACAGAGGACCAGGCAGGCCGCTCCGGGCCGTACCAACGAAGCCGCCTGACTCGCTTGCAGCGTCTCCGGGCTTGACTAGGTCAAACCCGTGCGACACCGTGTCCCTCCCGGGCTATCCCGTAGCCCGGGAGAAGGTCCCTCGGGTGATCCGCTCGCTCGTGGGCAGGTGGCGACAGCTGTCATGGCTCGCCATGCTTTCTCCGGACTTGACCGGAACGCACTGTATCTTCTGGGGGGCCCCAGCCCGGGAGAGTACGCGCGGACAGTCCGTCTTGTCGTTTGCCCTCTTTGGCAGGCGGCAGATGGTTGTTGCGCTACGCGACGCCCCCAACGGGTGGCGCAGAGCTGGCTCGGTCCAGTCAAGGCCATATTGGGGATAAAGGGAAAGTGCTTTCCCTCTAAAGAAGTTCTCCCCCTTGAACGGGCATGTCAAGACAAACACGTGTTCAGCACTAACCCGACCGGCTTCTCCCTGCAGGCTCGATACTCGACAGGACCCTAGAACGAGACAAGAACCTCGCCACTAAAGCAAAGACCAGCGCGGGGCCCACCGCATCAGCCTCGGGCGGCCCACGGCGTCTATAAAAGGAGGATTCCTGGACATTGCAAAGCACGGCCAACTCAACACCCGGAATCCCTGATCCGATTCCACCTGGTCCAAGCACAAGCAACATTGGCATCCGAAGCTTCCTCCACGAGTAGCCTTAGCCTTTAGCTGTCACCACTGTAAGCTCGGGATCGGCGCCTCCAGGTCCGATCCCAGCACCTCTGCACTGTTTTCCACCATATAGTCAACAAGACTGGAGTAGAGCTATTACCCGGCAGTGGGGGCTCGAACCAGGGTAAATCACTCGTGTCTCCACGATTTGCATCGTTCCTCTCTGCCTTCCCACCGTACGAAGGATCTGTACCCGGATCACCTAGTCGCACCAGGCCCTTGTCCGGGAAGACCGCGCGGCCCTAGCCTTCCGCAGGCTTGGCCGCCACCCGGGCTGCTGAGAAGGGTTGTCGTTGGCCCTCACACCAACTACAAATTCGTCTGCCGGTCCGTGGACCCGCTGCTCTTCAGGAGCGCGATTCCCAGACACCGACAGCTGGCGCCAACCGTGGGGCCCATGGCTAGCCCTCAGCACTCCGTTCCCTCGGACATGCCTGAGGTTCCGAGCAGCGACGAGGTCCTGGACCTCGAGTTCGATGAGTGCGACGATCTGGACGATTTGGTCCCGTCGTACGATGGCTGGCGGGAGGAGTACCTCGCCGAAGCCGGGGCTGACGAGATGGAGGTTGATACCTCTCTCGCCCCAGGGGTAGAGTTTCGCCCCGAGGAGTCGCTCCCGGAGCTGGACCCCTCCGTCACCCATGTCAGCGAGACTCCCATGGAGTTCGAGCTGCTTGGTGACACCGCAGCCTCCGCCGGCGACACCGGGACGTTTCCCCCGGCCTCGCGCACGTCTCGCTGCGTCTTCACAGCCGCGGTCGACGGCAACGCCGAGGACGAGGAAGACCAGGCGCAGCTGCGTCGTCGCACAGAGGCGAGAAAGTTCTTCAACGATGCCGTCCGCCACGTCATGGATGGGATCTGTGAGGAGGACCGTCGCCAGCGCACCCCCCGGGGCTGCCGGCCGGTCGACCCCCTCATCGAGACAATGACCAACCCGCTCTTGCGCAGCCGGCAGAAGGCGCGCGCCATCGCCGCGGTCGTTCGCGACTTGGAGAAGGACCCCCGTGGTTTCACCATGACGGATTTGGGCCCGGCCATCGCTGAAGGCCTGGGTACCATTACCTGTGGCATCGACCGACATCAGGAGCAGAACGGCGGCGATCGTCCGGACACCTGGCGCGGAAACCAATCCGACCACAGCGGTACTCAAAGCCGCTCGCGCCGCCGCCGCAGTCGTTCGCGCCAGACCCAGACGGCCTCCTCCGCCGGCGGCTCGTCGCGCACCCGAGGCGGAGTGTTTTCCCGCCTGGGCCCACGCCGGGATACCTCTCCCCCGAAGGCCGCGCCAGGGTGCTCTGCCTTCTCTCGCGCTCTCCGCGAAGCGCCGTGGCCCCCGAGGTTCAAGCCCGGGCCCATTGAAAAGTTCGACGGGAGCAAGAATCCCGAGGAGTTCCTATCCGTCTACACCACCGCTATCCGAGCTATGGGGGGAGATGAGGCCGTCATTCGTATAACTTCGTATAATGTATGCTATACGAAGTTATTACGAGTCTATGATTTTTAGCAAATGATGCAGCAATGAATGAATGAGTTGCTAGTCAAACAAAGCAGTAGTGGGGATGGAGTTGACGTGAAACTTACCCATCACTGCATTGGGATCAGCGTGGGCGTCTTCAGACGTGGTTCACCCGACCACGTCCAACAGAAGCAGCAGTCCTGGCATGCGGAAAGTTCCCGCGAGCTTGCACGGAATTCGCAGGCCTCGGCAATACAACTTTGGCTTGACCCTGAGCAGACACGGCGCCTTTGTTGGGACAAGAACTGGCGTAGTGTCCCATCTGCTGGCATGTTACCCATGAAAATTGCTCAACAAAAGCAACCTTATCATTTCCATATGTTACCCATGAAATTGTTCGACAAAAGCAACATTATCATTTTATTAGTGCGTAATGATACAAACAGAATAATAGATACATACATATTTTATTTAATTGTGTACTTAAGTTGCAACCTATTTGCACATGCACTGCTTGTTATAATTCGAATTTCTGTGCACTCTGAGAGTAATAATCTACGTGGAGAAAACATATTATGTCTACTTCATTGTATATAAATCAGTGCGACGCTGGTTGGATCAATGGACCTAAATTCCATTAGTAGAATAGAAAATAACATTAAAGTACCATTTGCTGTGAGGATGCCATTGCGAACTTACCTGCTAATAAGCAGAACTTCAAAAAGATGGACGTACCATCTTTTTTTAGGATTTTTATCATATGTGCCATTATAAAGTGACTACAAGTCACAATAGCCATTACAAAATCAATATTATTATAGATGCCATTTTATAGATATGTGTAGTTTCATAGATGCCATTGTGGCCATTTACAGGATAAATACAGTACTAAATACAAAGACTGACATGTATGGCCCACGTGTCATCCTCTCCCCGTCTTCTTCCTCCTCCTCCTTCCTCCCACGTCCTCCATCTCCTGCCCCGACGAGTTCCCGGCGAGCTCTTCCCCGGCGGTGACCTCAGGGGCTGATGGCGCCGCCGCCTCACCACAGGCCGCCGCTCGTCGCCGCTGCCGCCGGCGACCGCTGCCGCTGCACCGCCCGTCTCCGCTGCCACCGGTCGCTGCTGTGTGCGCGGCCATCGAGCTGTACGGGCCGCTCGTCGCGCTGCCGTCAACGCCCCTGCCCCTGCCCCTGCCCCTGCCCCGCCGTCGCCGAGCCCCGCAGCCGTCGAGCTCCATGCCATCAGCCACCCTTGCCGTCGCGCCGCTCGTCGCCGCTGCCGGAAGGAGCTCGCCGGCCACCACGCGGCTCCCTGCTGCCCCCGTTGCCGTCCCTCGCCGCCGCGGCCGAGCTCTACTGAGGCCGCCGCCAACCCCGCCGCCGTCCCTCGCCGCCGTCGTCGAGCCCTGTGCGCGCCGCCGCAGCCAACCTCCATGCTGCTGGCCACCGCCGGAGTTGGGGGAGATGGGGAGCAAGCCGGAGCCGGGCCACGAGCCGCCCTCGCCGCCGCCGGAAGGAGCTCACCGGAGTTCCAACTGTAAGGGGAGAGATTTGGAGATGGGAGGAGGGAGGAGGAGGAAGAAGGTGGTGAGTGAATGACATGTGGGCCTCGCCTTGTCAGACCGTATTTTGGTATTTTTTCAACGTATTTCAAGCTGGTATGTCCCGTATAGTGAACATAATGGCATCCATGAAACTACACATGACTTTAAAATGGCATCTATAATAATATTGATTTTGTAATGGCCATTGTGACTTGTAGTAAGTTTATAATGGCACACGTGATAAAAATCCCTTTTTTTACTACCCTAGGTCGGGATCCACCGTGAGGCGGCCGCCGCGTCGCGAGGGCGTGCCGGCGAGCTGGATCCGTGCTGGAGAAGGACGGATCTGGAGAGCGCGAGCTGGCCGCCGGGTCGAGCCGCCTCGCCTGGCTTCGCCTCCCCGCCTTATCCTCTTTTTTTTCCCTTTTTTTTTCTTCCCCCCTTTCTTCTCGTCACCTCTCGCTTTGCGCTTATCCTTCCTGAAGGCGGCGGTGTCGAGCAGAGGATGTGGCAGCGCGCAGGGGCAGGGCAAAGGTGGGGCGGAGGCGGCGACGGCGCCTAGTCGGGGGGCGGCGCGGGCAAGGGTTCTGGTGTGACGGCGGCACCGGAGGGGAGGGGAAGCAGTAAGGAGAGGGAGGGGGCGGCGGCGGTGGTGGGAAGAGGGAGGGGCGGCGGTGAGGGGAGGGAGAGGCTTGGAGAGGGAGAAGAGAGACGCTCGGGCTCGACGAGCTACTCGAGCTCGGATCGAGTTCGGCTCGAGCTCGAATGCTAAACGAGCGGATCTCGAGCCCGGTCCCTAGCTCGACTCTATTCGAGCCGAGCTTGAGCTCGATCCCGAGCCTAAATAATTATCATTGCATAGCATATTTTCCCCTTTAAATCTAATTCTTCAATCAATTCGAGTCGTGCTCGAGCTTAAAATCGAGCCCAACCGACCTCATATAGTCCTATCTTCCCCTTAATACAGCACAAATCCCTTCATTCAAACTCAACTAAGCCGATCTCGAGCCTAACCGAGCTTTCATTGAGCTTGATCTCAAGCTTAACCCTAAGCTTGATGCTGATTCGAGCCGAGCCTGAGCCGAGCTCGAGCTTTGACAGCCTAAGCTCGCTCAGGATCGACTCAAATCCACCCCTAATTGGGGCAGTGGGGGGACGGACAGATGGGCGGAGGCGACCAAGAGAGACCGGGTGGGCTAGGTTTTGGGCACCATATATAAGCATTAGATATGAACGGCCGAGATCAGAGCGGTGGCATTTATAGGCAATTTTAGCGAAGTGACGGATGAAGAAATAGGAAGAAACTATTTTCTTTATTATTAGGTATAGATCCAATGCGAAAAGTCTCGGACGGTTGGGACACAACTTTTTAGTCGTTCTTGGTGGCTTGACCAAACTAGTCCGCAACCGCCACTTCCACAATAGTTTTGACGGTGTTACCACGCGCTGGCAGCTGTGTTGTGAGTTTGGATTCGTCATGCCTGGCTTGAAGCTGTGTCCCGTCGATCATTCCTGTTGGGAAACTCCCGGGGATCGAGGGGAGCCTGGCTTGGCTAGGGCCAACGCGCAGCACGCGCACGGCTAGGGCCGGCCGGTGCCCCCCAAGGTGGGTCTCACATTTGACCTAGCCAAAATCCTAAGCAGTACTATATAAGAAAAGGTGGAGCCCCCATGCTGTATGCAGATCTAAGAAATAACAAAGAAAAACTCCACCCTATTCCTTTGTGATCTTGTTCTCTCTATGATTGTAAGTGTACGACATACCTTGTATTACACTTGTTAGCAAGGTTACTTAACACGTTATCAGCACGCTCGCTACTTGACATGCGATCAATTCGCAAGGAAGAGCGATATGCATTCACTTCTACCGCGAAGGTATAGATTTGCACATCGATTACCTAGTAGATTGTAATGTGTGCTTGAATTACATTGCAGATCGGAATCTCTAGTGCAATTTTTTCCTAATAGATTGAAAAACTTTGCAAGAAATTTTTAGTACATTAAATTTTTGGGGTTTTTGACAAACCAATCTGGTAGATTGATTTCCCATCGTCGCCCGTCGTGGCGGCCGCAGGCCTGGCCGTCGCCGCAGTGGTCGCTGCCAGCCCCGTTGCCGCCCGCTGTGGACGCTGCCGGCCGCGCCGCGCCGTGCCCGTCGGGCCGCCTGCGTTGGCCTCACTGCCTCCCGCCGTGGCCGCACCAACTGTGCCGCCCGCGTCAGCCTTGCTGCCGGCCTGCACCTGGACGAGCCCACTGTTGCCGCCGCCTGCCCATGCCGCCCGCAACGGCCGCGGTCGAGCCCGCACGTGTCGCCGCCTGCGCTGCCGCACCGCCGCGTATTTTGGGCTTTCCGCCTACGGCCCAGTATGGCTCTATGGCCCATGATGCTTGGCGCATCTCGACTATGTAAGATCCTGCTAGTAGCAGTCTGTGCACTGTACTGAAAGGTTCAGATTGGGCTGGAATTTTTGAAAATTTGCAAGGGCCACAAAAATTTGTGAAATATCCCTGAAATTGTTGAATTTTGGAGAAACGCCCCTTGATTCTTGGCGAATCATTTTAATTTACTTTGAATTGTGTTTTACGGGTTAATATTATGCAATTATTCAGCAAATTATTGTTAGTTATATTATCGGTCTTTATTTTCCATCTCGTAATGGCACCATATTGAAACCACGAGAAATAGTTTATGTCACGTACCACTCTAGGACGATTATTTGAAGTAATCATGCATTTGGTTATCTTATAGATGACTGGACTCACAAGCCGTGATTTTGAGAAACTTGCCCTCTAAGGGCAAAAATTTCTGGCATGAAAGTCCGATGTTGAAATTGTCCTGGGCAGCAAGCAATTGCGGTATAACATTGGCATTGGCCAGGGCTGCCCTACTGCGGAACAAAATTACCATGCCCTGCATTTCATTAGGCACCATTTGTCACCTACTCTCCGAGTGAGTACATGGCAGTGACATATCCCCTGAAGCTGTGGAATGCGCTCTGCAACCGCTTTGAGGGGTTGAGGTAAGGGTTGAGGTACTCAATTCTCCCACAAGCCCAACAAGACTGGAATTGTCTGAGGGTGGCCGACTTTAAGTTTATTGCTGACCATAACTCTGCATTGCATCACATTTGCACTAATCTGAGACATTGTGGCAAGCCAGTCACGAAGGAAGAAAAGATTTAGAAAACTCTCTGTACTTTCCATCCCAATGAAATTCAGCTAGCCTGCAGCTACCGTCAGGACAACATTGAGAAGTATAGCACCCTTATCGATATGATGATGGTGTCGGAAACTCATAATAATGTCCTGATGAAGAATTTCAAATCCCAGACATCAAGTAACCCGACTAGCACTAAAATTAATGCTAATAGTTATAAGGTAAAGAATCCCAAGAAGAAGGGCAATAAAGGGAAATGAAAGAGAGGGGCAGTAATTGACAAGTCTGGTAATTAGGGGCCGCGCAAGCCGTATGGCCATCAGAACCAAACGTGTTTTCGCTGCGGCCTGAGGGCCCATAGGTCCAGGATTTGCCTTGAGCACAAGGAAGTGGCCGCAGCTCATCAAGTTAAGAAGCAGCATCCCATTGAAACGCATCTAGCAGAGTTTCAAGTTGAAAATACTAAGCATGAAGAAGAATTTGAGGAGGATGACCTCCTTGGGGAGGAACTGGCATCTCTCCCATTGCCTCCTCCTTGCCCTGTCCCTGAGAGTGTCGTGAATATAGATCACTTTGATGACTCCGACATCCGGCAGAGTGTGGACGCCATGTTTACCGAGTCTATCTAGTGCTCTTTTGCAACCTGTCGCTGCCGTTATCTTAGAGTGGTTGCGTTAAAAGACATTTAAATATATCGTTTAGTATTAATCTCTCGCATTGTAAGATCTATAAGAGCATATCTTAATTCTCGTGGTTGGTCTTGAAGAACTATGCATTTCAATATTATTGAACTTGAAGTCCTTTGAATATTTGCATGGATAAATATGCTTTTCATATGTGATTGTTCCATTACCTGATTGCGACTATGTATATATATTTGTGTAGCGTCCATAGAGGAATTGTGCATTGTGGATAGTGGTACTAGAATGGTATAACGAGAGAATCGAAATACTTTCAATCTATCTCGAAGAATATTGATTGCATCACCACTATCGCTGGAAGCGATACTTGCATTGTAGGCTCAAAAGAGTCTCTATAATTTTGCCTATGGGAACTAATATTGAAATGAAAGAGTTATTATTATACTCTGAATCCACTCGAACACTCTTGAGTTTTCGCGACATCCGTGCCAATGGTTTTCATGTAGAAGCCATGAAAGAAAATGGGAATTAATTTTTATGCATCGTACAACACAATGGATGTGAGAAACGAATTCTTGAGAAGTTCGCATCCTTAGAATCTAAACTATACAACACTAGCATTAGAGCACCCGTAGTGTTCACCTCCTGATGGGCGTGGACGCGGGGTCCCGATCTTCTGGTGAGAGATGGTAAGGATAACTCGGTAGGTGTCACGGAGACCTAACCAATCTGGCTTCCAACCCCGCAAAGGAACTGAAAATCCCGGTAATCGCTAAACCACCACGACGATTGTTATCGACCGAACCAGAGGCATGATCGACCTGACCAGGAAGGACGATTCCTGCATGCAACCGAAGAACGAGTAAGAACACAAGATAAGCAATCTCAATTGCGAATATGTATTAAAATTAACGGAGTTCAGAAACTTGGTAATGTTGGTCTAGCCGACACAAGAAGAACAAGACGAAATCTCCCACAACCGTGACGAAATCAACTAAACAAAACCCAACTAAGACGTAGCACGGCGTGGGACTCATATTGGGCGGCGGCCAGAGGAGGGGCGCCCAAACAGGTGCCCACACGTGCTCAACCCTAACTCAAGGGGTACACGGGCTTTGGGCCTAAAAATATGGCGACGCAGTATAGGGCGGCGGCCAGAGGAGGGGCGCCCAAACAGGTGCCCACACGTGCTCAACCCTAACTCTAGGGGTACACGGGCTTTGGGCCTAAAAATACGGCGACGCAGCGCGGGAAAGTTCCTGTCAGTCAGATTGTTTTCATGATTCCTGTTGACTTGGATTGAATTTGGAGGCGTGGTTGGATCCGTTGGAAAGCTTATCTCGTAAGCTTTCTGTAGAGTCCTTATTTGCCTCATTTGGACGTCGTATGTGATCTGGGCGTCCGTTTGAAGGTGCGCTGGTCTTGGAAGTCCGACCGGACCCGGCAGCGATTTCGACGTCCTTTCGTCTTGGGCAACCGCGTCGTTGATGTCCTCATCACCTCCCTTAAGACGACCTTTAGAAGTTCTGAACTCGGGTCGGTGGGCTCCGTACGAGTATCTTCTTGCCGCGCGGTACGATCTCTGGCGTATGTGGGGCCCTCTGTACTTGTTGTCGCCAAGCTTCTTGGCGATCAAGAAAACTCTCCTCCTTCGCATCCCTCGAACCATTGTTCCCTTGGTCCGCCATTGTCCCACCTTCGGGTGGCGAAGCTCCCTTTGGGCCGTCGCCCCTCTAATCCGTCGTTGCCTCGCCTTCGGGTGGCGAAGCTCCCTTCGGGCCACCGCCCCTCTGATCTGCCTTTGCCTCTCCTTCGGGTGGCGAAGCTCCCTTCGGGTTGCCACCCCTCTGATCTGCCATTGCCTTGCCTTGGGCGGCGAAACTCCCTTAAGGCCGCTGCCCCTCGGGCCCGCTGTATCTTCCCAGGTTCGCCTATCCTAAGTTCGTAGGGGTTGGGTTTCCCCTGCTACAACACACATGTAACACAATGATGATATGCAAGACTAAGTGAAAATAACAGCAAGGCTATTACATTATATAATGTTCTTTTCTCCATCCTTCTTCCCACAGGTTTTCGAAAGGAATTTTAAGACATACATATTAATAATTTGCTCAAGGGGGAGTGTTAAGAAATATTATTAATGAACAAATTATCAAAAAGTGTCTATTTGTCAGACTTATCAATACCATTCCGTTCCGACCGGAACGGCCAGTATTTCTCGTTCCGCCACTCAAAACGGAATGCATAGAGCCATTTTTCTTACCGGCCCAAATACTGGTCCGTACCGGTCGTTTCGGCCTGTATTTGTCATTTCGGCCGGTATCGGTACTGAGCCAAAATCAAGTCACCACTCCCCCAACCCATCTTGATCCACTCTAGCACATCCCCTTTTGTGATTTCTATTTTATGAACCCTAGCACAGTAGGTTATGAAATGAAGTATCATAAACTATGTGCTAAATTGTTTCGATGATTTATGTATGTCAAGGTAAATTTCGGTAAACATATTTCTATTTCCAATATTTAAATTATTATATTAAAAGTCCAAAATGGTACGCCGGAATGAACCGGTACCGAAATGTTCTATCCCAATAGCAAAACCGGAATGGTCATCGAAACGGTATTGATAAGTTTGCTATTTGTAGCACTCATTCCCATAGGGGTGTCTCTTCATGACACCCTTTCATTTTCTATGTAATAGGGCTTTGCTCATTGTAATCACATACGATGATCAATAAATCTCTTGTTGCCTTTTCCTATTACTGTGCTAATAGTGTCTCTCACAGCTTTAACCATGCTAGATGAAAGATTACATTATCAATACATCCATCACCTCGCTGTTGATTCTTGTGCAGCACGCATTGTCGCAAAACAGGTATATGGGTACATCATTTGGTCAGATGAAATTACAAAGTACCCACTCAATAAAGACAGCTGCAGTGTGTTAATTGTATATGCACGTTATGACTAAGGCTTTGCATGACCCAAGAATCAAAAGCCAACGGGAGCAAGCAGGAAGACTAGGGATTTGCAACATCAACCAAAGTTCCTCATACACAAGGTGGTAGCTCTGCAGTTGAAAGTGAACAAAAAAAAAACCCTCAAAATTGAGGCCCAGGGCTGCAGCTCTGCAACCGGAAGTAAAAAAAAAAAAAAATCAAATCCACAGGGCGGTAGCTCTGCAGCCGAAAGTCCCACCATCACTTCACGCCATCATGCTCGCAATCCTTGTGAAGATGGGTGCTCCCGCAGCGATCTGATCCTTCCTCCTCTTTTTTTTTTTTGAAGATCTGATCCTTTCTTTGAAGATCTGATCCTTTCTGGTGACGAGACAAACCTCTCAAGTGATTGTTCCATCTTTATTAATCTAGCTATCCCAACAGAATCCTGGCGCAGCCTAACACCAACACATAGTTTACATAAGCATTTTAAAAAGCAGTAAGGTCTCACGGCAAAAGTTTATAAATGCGGTTTACAGGTGCAACTACCTCTTGGTTGTTCCTTCCAGTGATGTGGAACCCACCTCTCTGGTTGCTCCTGCTTTTAGCACAATATTCTTTTCTCGTCCAGGTATCCCAACTGAATACCGGGGTGCACTAATAAAAACACAATTCATAATTTACATATGCGTTTCAATAAGTAGAGTTTCACGACAAAAGTTCACGTGTGTAGCTACCTCTTGGTTGTTCCAGCACCTGACGTGCTGCCCCCTCCACTACTCGCTCCTGCCTTTGGCGTGTTGCCTCCCTTCCTTTTCTGTCCTGCTTTTGGAAGAATATATCTGTTTCTTGAAAGTGAAATCTGCGAGCACATAATTAGAACTAGAAATAACCTAAATTTTCTTCCTTTAACCAAAACATGTTTACCTTCTTATCTTTTTCCTGCAACAAGTGTTCAAGCTGGTCCACAAAAGCGTGTGCTTGCAATGCATATTTCAAGTCAAAACTTGTTTCGTCAACTGAGTCGACAGTACCAACTACTAAACCTTTTTTATCAAACACAGCTGCACCAATCAACTGCTCAGGATTATTACGCTTTAGATGATGCCCGGCTACAGGACAAGTCATTGCAAATATGTTCTTACTTCCAGGCACAATTATCTCTTTGTGATCCACTGCTACACAGTTAGGGACACTGCGAAAAGAAAATGATAGTACTTAGCACTCGTAGAAAATGTTAGCACTTAGCACTCATATTTCCATTTGAGATAATAAATTAGATAAAAGACTTACATTACAGTACCACTCATGAAGCCATTGCCCTGATTGTGTAGTACCTCCGCTACTGTAAAGATGCTTTGTCTTTTAATTGCTACCTCACTAAAGGAGACCACATGCCGCCGACGATCATCATCCACTAGTAGAATTGCATGTCCATATGGTGTGTTCTTCAAAAACACCTTAGCTGTTTTGTTTCTACCATCACTAAACTCAACAAATATTCTTTCCCCTTCTTTAATTATGGATTGGTGCACGCATATGAAGGCCTGAGTTCTATCAGAGTAAATTAAGAACCCACTGGCAAAGTCTACAAACTGACCACGGTTCTCATATCGCCTAATGTTTACAATAGACCGGGAAACAAGTTGGTACAATCTATCCAACTCCTCCTTGTCACATTTAATCTGGAAAACATGTGTAATTTCAGTGCTAATTATTAAAATAATTGTGCTAACTGTGTGTATATGAATTTTATTACCGAAGGCATCTCTACTTTCCTATTGAAGACACTCCACTGGTCCACTGTTGGTGAAGAATAAAGTCAAACTGCAAAGTAGAAGGCAAAGTATGAATTACTAATTATTTTTTAGGGATACAATTTTTTAAATTAACAAATTATTCAAGGCAACACATTGGATAAATATTTCCATTGGAATCAAGCAATATCGACACAATGCCTAAAGGTCAAACACAAGACAGCCTAACACAATTATTTCCATTGGAACCAAGCTTGTACCTCAGTACTTGATACACGAATACCATTCATCCATTCATTTGATACTCATACTAGAGCTGAAATGTTACTGAGGATCCGCAGCTGGTGTGCTAAGTATGTTGCATTAACAATCACAAACCAAAAGGATAAAATAGTAAACTAAGTATGGTGTGCTAAGTATGGTGGGAATGGGCCAGCCCTTTACCCAGTGGATCCGGCCCTTTGGGCCACGCTATGTGACCCACTTGACCCAATGGGTCAAAAGGGTCGACCCACTTTCAAGAACTTAGTTTTTAACTTTTATAAGATAAGCATAGGTCAAGGTGTATGTTAACAATGAAAAAAACTGAAGCTTAATGCACTGAGTTTTAGTAAGGAAAAATGCAGGTCCAAGTTTTCATACTAAATCCACAAATACTAAAGATAATTCTTTGGCAATCTAGATGAGATCTATTGATTGCACAATACACTCAAAGAATGTTACAATCCCCATGCAATATTACTCTAAATTTATTTGATTAATCTAAATTCTGCAGCTACCCTACCGTTTCACTTCAATGAACTGAAGAATTGATACTGATTGACAATGATAACAAAATTAACAAATAATGTCAACAGATTATCACCTCTGAGGTCATCCTCAAACCCGAATGCTGCTACTATCTGCAGGAATATCTGCACTTCCGCCTGCCCCAATACACCTTTCTCCCCCTCCTTCACTTCACTTCCTCCCTCTGATTTCTTTGCATCCTCCTGTCAGATCGACATGCACAACACCAAGAACTGATTAGCTACCGAGCTCACACAACCAAAAAAACGGAAATAAATTCTCAGCTTAAAAACGATACCAAAAAGAAAAGAAAAGCGATGATTCTATTCAAGAACCGTAGCGACGGACGGGGAGGGATGGGGCGGCGGCGCGATGGACAGACCGGAGATGGAGGGTCGTCGGTGCGCCGGCAGGGGAGGGTGGGAGGGGAGGCGGTGAGTCACTCGGGGACGGAGGGCAGCGGTGAGGGAGAAGGAGGCGGTGCGACGGACGGGGAGGGAGGGGGCGGCGGCGCGACTGATAGGCCGGAGAGGGAGGAGGGGCAGCGCCGAATGGAGGATGGAGGCGGCGATGGGGATCCTGAGATCGAGAGGAGGAGGTGGAGCGGCGGCCAACGCTTGCGACCACGAGTACGCAGGCGTCTAGGAGAGGCGTGGCTAGAGGATGGAGGAGAGGCGGCGGCGAGGATGAATCTCATTCCTTGTGTTTTTATAAGAGCCATCGGTAGCAGGACAGTAGGGCTTGCCTTATCATCGCATTCAAAAGCAACGGCTCCTACACATGTGCACGACCCTTCTCAGCCGTTGGATTCTCATTCAACCATCCCATCTAACCTACCTATATGAATAGTGTTTTAGAGGGTAGGGATAGAGGGCTATTGGGATACTCTTAGCCGTTAAAATGTCAGGAAATTACATATCATTCATTGGCTCCTCCATCGTCTTAGCCTAGCCTCCCAATCTTCATCACCTTCGCTCTACTCTCCCCTTTCCAACGACCGCCGCTGGCCGCTGCCGCTCACCGTCGGCTACCTCCCACAGGTAGGCGAGCCTCACGTCTCTCTTCCCTTCCCATCCTCCCATCCTGTTCTCCCCTTTGCCACGACCGCCGCCGGTCGCTACCACTCGCCGCTGTCGGCTACCGCCCACAGGTAGGCGAGCCTCCCGTCTCTCTTCCCTTCCCATCCTCCCAATCTGCTCTCCCCTTTGATGCGATCCAGCACCGCCTACTCACAGTTAGCCGCTGCCACTCACCATCGACTACCGCCCCCAGGTAGGCGAGCCTGCTGTCTCCCCCTCCCTCCCTCCCTCTCTCTCTCTCTCTCTCTATCTCCATGTACATACCCCGCCGTCAACCCCTACCGAAAACCTAGAACGAGTTCACCTCCGCATCGGCTTCCTCCTCTACATGGGTGTGGCTGGCAGGAACAGATTGTTGGTGTTGCAGTGCAAACTAAGACTGTTGGTGTTGCGTGCAAGTTACATCCATGTTAGCTATCAAGAGAAGAGCATGCCTAAGATGAGATGGTACTAGGTAGTAGCAGTAAGATTTTTTAGCAGCAGCAGGATTGTAAAATTTAAGAGATCAGATTGTAAGCAGCAGCAGTAGTGAAAAATTTATTGTATGTTCTTTTGTAAATTTTTTATGAACTTATGGATGTAAAGAGTCAAGTTGGTGTCCCAGTTTGTATGATCAGGGAGCTATATAAAGGAAACAATAAATGGGAGCTGTGATTTGTAATTGAATCATTTTTTTCTTATGCTATGAGATGGTTTTTACGTACAAAATCAAGTTTGTTGTGAATGATATTTGACATGCTTGCTGAAGAACTACTAGGACACCTGTATCTGTCATGGATTTTAAATTCTTATGCACATACTTGGTATCCCAATTTGTCAAGTTTGTTGTGTATTTATATATATCTTGGGTTTTAGATTCTGGATGGTTCATGCTTATTTGTGCGGCATAAATGTATCCGGTTTACAACATGGAGAAGTCATAAAGCCTGAGACCTTGGTTTTGGCAGTTCAGGCACCTCTATTGTTTGCTTAGTAAAAGAAGGATTAGTGTAGTCAACACAACCAAAGCATACATATTATTTTTCCTATGCCAAATTAAAGTACATAATCCATGCATTTGTTTTCTTTATTTTCCCAGAATAGTAGCAGTTGAACCATCTTAGGACAGTTCCCTATTCATTGTTTGTTAGGAGAGTTGCGTGCATCTTGAAAAACCATTTGTTTACAAATCTTGCACAAACGTGATGCGCTTATCTTGTCTCTGGAATTATTATTTTGCTTGCCACCCATATTAATTTCCTTGCTTCTCTTGTCGCTCGTATAACTTCGTATAATGTATGCTATACGAAGTTATTACGATGAATATTGGTCGATGGATGTATATAATCATTTTTGGGAATATTACAACCAATAAATGCCTCATATTCTTCTTGTCTACTATGATTACCGGCAGGGACCATTTTATCTAGAGGAGCCTCGAGATCACAAACACTTGCTAACAGGAAATCAATGCCTTCATCTGAATATTTTGTCTTTTGAATGAGATCTTCCATTTTGTTTCGTAAATTTGATATCTTATTTCTCTTTTCCACCTCCAATGGGTCAATGGGCTTCTCCTGTAGTATATTCCCATGATCATCATACACTCTGCCTACATATTGTTTTAAAGTACAGCGTTAGTCCATTGAGTTTCCCATATAAAACATGTACAATGTAACTAATCAAGTTATTTACCTTTTGCACCTTTTCTCCCATCTGTTCATAACATAGTTGCTTGTCAGTTCATTTATTTTTTCACCGCTCAATACTAGAATGATATGGCGGCTTGGAATACCTTTTGATTCAAACAACTTACATGAGCAATTGGACATCAAGCTTGTCTTATTATACATAACCTCCCTATCTTGGCCAGACTCATCGCATATAATGACAATTTTGGTATCCTCGGATATAGTAATGCTTTGAATAGAACAAAGATCTCTAGCAACAATTATTTCTTCTTGATATTTCATAAAAACCTTATGTGTGAATAACATGCAATCTTGTTTTTTGAAAGCCCACGATGTCATCAATCTAGGAGTAGTATGCATGCTTTGTGTTGTCTGCCTTCAACTCCTCTTGGCGCTAGCATTCTAAAGATGTATTGAATCTAAGACAGAACTCAACAAAAGACAACTTGCGATGAATAAAGCGGTTAAAAATGAATTTGCACTCTCTAACCTAGAAGTGGTCCTAAGAATGCCTGCTAGAGATATATCCAAAAAGTATGTGGGTAGTCATGATTCACGAATGTGAAACCTTTTAGCCAGCCACTCGTTCCCCCAAGCTCAAAGTCATGAGACAATTCCACTATGATTCAAATTCTTCCCTAGTTTTTGAACCCCAAACACATGAGTTCAACCTCTTCCAGAAATCAGATTCCCCTCTAAAAGAAGGCCCAATCTTCTCATAAACTTTTTCCATTATATGCCACATACATAACCTGTGCACTGTCCCTGGAAGAATTTTGTTCTTGGCGGCTTTCAAACTGGCATCTTCATCGGTTATGATAACTCTTGGCGCTACTCCTCCCATCACAACTAAGAAAGTTTTAAACAACCATTCAAACAACTCAATCTTCTCATTTGCTAAGAACTTGGTGCCAAAAAATACTTTGCAAGTGATGATTTACTCAAATAAACAGTGCAAAGGTTATATTATATTGGTTAGTGGTGTACATATAATCAAATGATACAACATTGCCAAATTGATTATAATTTTTTATGCTTGCACCACGTGGATCGCCTTCGATCACGATGACCAAAGCTGTCAAGAAAGGTGTTGAAGTCGTCGAGAAAGGTTAATCTCAACGGGGGGCCGCCGAGATTAGGCCGTCGGGACCTCTAGGTCGAGACAACATGTCAGCCTCGACGGCCTGGCCGTCGAGATTACCTATCTCGACGGTTCCCCTGGGAGGTCAAGATTCTACGGCAAATAATCACAAGACAACATCACGTAATTTGCAAATGATCATAGCACTTAGAGCATGGCCATCAGACCTCGCATCAGCGTGCTCACGCCAGCGCGCTGCCGTAGACTGCTGGATTTGAATTCGCTGCACGCGCGTACTGTAGATACAGTACAGTGTCGAGCCTGATGTACATGCTTTTACTTATTGTAGAATCCCCAAATAGAAAAGGGCATCTGGTTCTTACAATCGGTCATATAAAACTGCTCTTACTAAAGAAAGTCGACTTTTTAAAATTACATACAAATATTCATCACAATCACGACATATATTTTGAGAAGATCAACATCTCAGAAATAGAAGGGTAGGAAACAAAGATCATCATCTAAGAAAACCGAAAACACTTGCATTCCATTTCATCATTGGCATTTGCATGCCAGAAATTTGAACAGATTAGGATAATCATTTAAAAATACCTATAGCAATTCCAACAGGCGATCCAACTGCAACAACGGCAATCTTTCGTTCTCTTTGTCCTCCATCATCTTAGCACACATATTTGTTATCAATATCCCAAGATAGGGTTTGCCTAAAAAATATATAATCTTGAGAGAAAATCCCCCAAATAAAGATGGCTAAATTAGTCAAGAACGGTTGAGAGCGAAATGCACGTCAAAGCACTAATTGATAAATTAGACTTCCAAATCTCAAAATTAAATGCGACTTTTTCATAAAAAGAATACACTTCTTCGTGGAATCCCATTCTAATAATCTAGTAGGTCCAACTTTAAACTTGTACAAAAAAAGTTGGAAATTAATAAAACATGGATACAAAACATAGATTGGGGAGACGCCTAAAACTAAAATATCATTGAAAATTCACATTCTCCGTAAGACTATAGTTTTTACCTGTCTTACATGTAAGTGTGCAGCAAGAACAATGCCAAGATAGCAAGAAAGTGTTTGTTGGTGTGGCAATGCACAACACAAAAGAATAATAGAAATAGTGTTTTTCAATAATAGAATTGTGCACCATCAGTACACCTAATAACATAATTTAAATTTTGATCAAATGCACAAGCTAATAATTCCATAATTAAGTGCAATGAACAAGATCTCAAATCTCTTAGGGTTCAGGGTTTAAGTCAATTCATAACTCCACATATCTGAAATTATGAACCAAACAAAAAAATATCTACTCACACTTATGAAAAATTTCAAAGTGCATAATGAAAAATATAACATAATTTTTTTTGGTCAAAATGCATTCTGGGTAACCAAGTGCTAAAAGTATTCATGAAAAATTGCTATAAGACGCAAACAAAAGGATAAAGTAGGATTAACAACAATACACTAACCTTGCCTCTAGGGATTTTCTTGACAAGAAAGATAAAGAGACAAGCAAGATATGTTAGCTGCCATCCCTAAATCAAATGAAGATGAAGGGTACTATGCTTGATACTTGCACTTGGCGCAATGGCATCTCTGCATAATTCATAATTTTAGGTATTTTCAAAATGTTATTCAGATACAGGTGCAGATGATGTAGAGGTGTAGGCAAAGAAAAATGTGTTAGGATGGTGTTGTGTGGCCCCTTAAATGCAAAAACAATCCTAGCAGCAATGTCACACACTAAACAAATTAGGAAACCAACAGAAGATCCACTCCATAAGCAACTCTTGTATAAAATAAAAAAAAGTTGGTAGCAATACCATGACTATTTTTAATCCATGTGCCCATTCAGGCTACAAATTGGGCTCTGTCATTGTCAGTAGCATGTGTATAGTTCAATATCAAATACCTAAACATTTTAGAAGAACCAAAGACCATATAAATGTTTCTAGACTGAACCATCTTAATGATGACCTCTCCTCCTGAAAGCACCTATAATTGATTATGCGCCGGTGGAAACCTGCATGGAGTCCAATTAGCTGGACGTCTGTAGGCAATGGACACAATCAAAATTATCTAAATTTGACTTTAGCTACCAATAAGAAAGAGAAAAACAACCAAAAAACTGATAAGACATGGTAGCAATTATGCATGCACACGAACTAATCATTTATATGTCCTAAAATTACCTACGTATAAGTGAATAGATATACATTCAATAAGCAAAAACCAGTGTCGAGGCCATTGGACTATAAAAAGGAACCGAACAACATAGACATAGATCTGATGGGTCACATCTAGTGGTAAGTCTATTTCAATATATGGTGTTGCTCGGATCGTGTTGCTTCCAAATTTCCATTGGCTCACCTCTAAACCTGGCCAAACTTCTATAACTCTTCACTGGGCACTGCTTTGGTGTTGTGCAAAGTGTGGAAATCTGCAAGCTGCAGGTGAAAAAAAAAATGTTTCTTTAGGTTGTCATTAGCCCTAGGACTTAAACCCCCGGACATGATGACTTTGTTTTGTCACCTACTTGCTTTATTATTCCGGGGTATATGGGGTTAAACATATATGCTTGCCATCCAGCACCTCTAGTTGCTTCATTATTTTGTTATGCATCATATGCCCTTCTAAGTGGCGTGCAAGTTTCAGTAGTTTATTTTACTGCTAACTTTTTTTTTTGAACAAAATTTTACTGCTAACTTAAGTTCAATATTCTCAATAAGATGAGATCTTGGCAGTAATTTATTAGCTTTCTTTTCAGAGGTGCATGGGGTCATTTTCAAAATATTTATGCAAGCTACTTTCATGGAAATTGCATTTTCATTATATGTGTTCTTGCTCATATCCAATTGCCTGTTACTGTAATGTATTACTTTAGTTAGCTTTGCTGTTCAAAATCCAGCACTGCAAAATCCATGTATATGTTTGCTATAGTGCACCCTTTTGCTCCGTTTAGCAAGCATGAGGCAACCATTTTTATAACCTTGTTGGTTTGAAATTGGGACGTGCTAGCTAACAGGCGCCTACACACAGACGATTCTGCAGGCGCCTACAGCAAGCCACGCAGCACAACCATGCAAATATCTGCTGCAAAAAAGAAAATAAATCTAAAATAAATAGAAACAAAAATAAATCTATAATAAACAGAAAACAAAAATAAATCTATAATAAATAGAAAACAAAAATAAATCTATAATAAACATAAAAACAAAATATATCTATGCAAAAATCGACCTCACGAAAAAAATTCCACTATCGCAAAACATTTCTTTCATAAAATACAAATGTGGAAAAACAGTAGAAAAAAGTAGAATTTTTTCATAAAAAATTCCACTATCGCGAAGCGTTTATTCCATAAATACAAATGTGGAAAAACAGTAGAAAAAAGTAGAATTTGTTGGCAAAAAATTCCACTATCGCAAAACATTTCTTTCATAAAATACAAATGTGGAAAAACAGTAGAAAAAAGTGGAATTTTTTCGTAAAAAATTCCACTATCGCGAAGCGTTTATTCCATAAATACAAATGTGGAAAAACAGTAGAAAAAAGTAGAATTTTTTGGCAAAAAATTCCACTATCGTAAAACATTTTTCCAATAAATGAAAATGTGGAAAAACAGTAGAAATTTAGAGGAATTTTCACTAATTGAGTGCTAATTAAATCAAAAAATAGCAAAAAAAATCAAAAAATAAAAAAATCAGAAAAATAGAAAAATATTTAAAATGGGTTGATTAGGATTTTAGAAGAATTATGAAATTTTTTCTACGCAATTTGGACTCCGGATAAAATGGATACAAAAAAGAGAATCTAAAAGGAAAAAAATGAATATATACAACTACTAACTAGCAGCATTGATTTGGACTCTGCGCGCCTGCACGTCCCCGTAGCACTGTTGATGAACGGCAGGCGCCTGCGCGTTTTTGCTAAACTGTAGGCGCATGCGAAATAGCTAAGCTGTTTGAAATTACTCTCTTTAGCACCAAAACCATTGCGCAAAGTCTCTAATGCAGACACGTCAGCATGATTAAATGAGGGTCTCGGATTTCAACTTCGTCAAATACTGAAGGTTGTTTTTTTGTCCTTCGTAAGATTCAAAGGTTCATGGACTCTATATTCACCAAACATCAATGGTTATTAAATTGACCTCCAAAGAATAATTGATTTCATCTTCCCCAAGTATTGAAGGTCATTATATTGCCCTCCGCGATCTTCGGAGGTTCACGGATTCCACTTTCATCAAGGCCGAAGTTTCATCCAATAAAATGCAACGCATAATACTTATGCTACAATCTTCTTACTTATTGGACAATGTGTGCTAGGAAGATAATTCTCTGCTATGCTCATTGCTAGATGTTTAATTTCCTAAAATTTTACTTATGCGCAACTCTTACATGATTTGCGCATGAAATTATTGAACTCAAAGTCCTTCATTTGCTTGTTAGCTCATCGAGCCATTAACTATCTGTTTGGAAGAGCACTTATTAATTAAATTCCCAACATTGTTAGCAGCATTTTACATGGTCTCTGCTGTATAATCTCCTGTCTTAAATACCGAATAGTATTTGGACGAAGGTTATCAATTTGCTATTTCAAAGCTTCGGAGGTTCAAAGATTGTGCCTTCGCGACTATTGAAGGCTATTGTGCCGCCCTTCACGAGCTTCGGAGGCTCGTTTTCATCTTCGCAACTATCGAAGGCCATTATGTTTCCCTTCGAGGGCTTCGGGAATTCATTTCTATCTTCGCCAAACGCGGAACACTATCATATTACCGTTTATAGTTTGAAGGATCATGGTTTTCGACTGCGGAAAGTATCAAATGTTGTTAAATTGGACTTCAGAGGTTCATGAATCTCTCCTTCGTGAAGTACCGAAAGTTAATGTATAGCCTTCCGAAGGCTTTGGAAATTTATGGATTTCTCCTTCATCATGTATCGAAGGCTCTGAGAATTTATGGATTTCACTGATGATGGATACGAAGGTTATTATATCGCCCTCCGAAAGGTTTAGGGGCCCACAGAGTTCACCGTCACCAACTACAAAAAGTCCTTCTGACTAGACCCCTCGCGCTATCATGCGCCTGAAGACTAAGGGGCTAGCGCCAGGCAAAGAGACTTTCCGTCCAGACCCCTCGCGCTATCATGCTCGGAGACTAAGGAGCTGGCACAGAAACCCAATGGACACCTTGCGCTATCACGCGATCAAAGACCGCGCACTATCACGTGCCCCGAAGATTGTTATATTTCTACTTCGTCAAGCGTAGAAAATTATTATATTTCCCTCCGCATGCTTCGGAGATCCGAAATTTCAAGGTTTTCACCTTCACCAAATCCCAGTCCGCATGACTCGGAAGAGGGCATACCGGTAGTTACACCGGAAGGGGAAGAAGGTCCTTTGCCCTTAAAAAGAGAAGAAAAGGAAGGCAAATGATGCACTCGCAGGGAGCTCGGGATGCGCCAAGCCATTCATAAGAAAGTCCGCAACCGCTCAGAGCAAAGTCTACACGAAGCGGCCAGCGCTCAGCATTCGGAGGAAAGTCTGCACGAAGCTCCCGGTGCTCAGCATTCGGAGGAAAGTCTGCACGAAACGACCGGTGCTCAGCTATTTGGAGGAAAGTCCGCACGCCGCGACCGGTGCTACGTCGTTCGGAGCAAACTTCGCACGACGTGGCCGACGCTCAGTCGTTCGAAGGAAAGCCCGCACGAAGCTGCCGAGGCTAAGCCGGTAGGAGGAAAGCCTGCACGAAGCAGTCGGGGCTAAGCAGGTCGGAGGAAAGCCCGCATGACGCGGCCGACGCTCCGCCGTTCGAAGGAAAGCCCACACGAAGCGGCCAATGCTCAGTCGTTCGGAGGATAGTCCGCACGACGCGGCCGGCGCTCAGCCGTTCGAGCACGGCCCGACCGGCGCTAAGCCGTTTGGAGGAAAATCAGCACGACGCGGTCAATGCGACCCAGGCGCCCATGGGCACGAGGCACGCTACGGCTCAAGCTGCGGCGCTAAGTCCTCCCCCGAAGCTAAGCCCGCCTTAGGGGGCCGATAGCTAGCCGTTCCATGCCCTAGGATCCTAGGGGCTTCGAGGCACGCTGCGGCTCACGCTGCGGCCCTAAGTCCTCCCCCCAAAGCTAAGCCCACCCCAGGCGGCCAACAACTATATATCCGCTCCGCGCCCTTGGCGCCCAGGGGCTTCAAGGCACACTGCGGCTCAAGCTCCGGCGCTAAGTCCTCTCCCTGAATCTAAGCCTAGCCCAGGTGACCAGCAATTAGCCGCTCTGCGTCCCAGGCACCCAGGGGCTTCGAGGCACGCTGCGGCTCACGCTCCTGCGCTAATTCCTCCCGCCGAAGCTAAGCCCTTCCCAGGCAGACGACAACAAGCTGCTCCGCGCCCCATGCGCCGGCTTCGAGGCACGCTGCGGCTCACGCTCCAGAGCTAAGTCCTCCCCCTCGAACCTAAGCCCGTAACTAGCACCCGACAACCATTCGCTCCGCGCCCTAGGCGCATAGGGGCTCGAGGCAAGCGGTGGCGCTAAGTCCTCACCCCAAACCTAAGCTCGCGACTAGCTATCAGCAACAAGCCGCTTCGCGGCGTCGCATCACGTATGCACGAAGCGGCTCAAAGGTAATAAATTTATCAGGTATTATGTCTTCTCTTTGAAGTAGCTCCTCTGTTTGCTGTATGTTTGTTCAAGTCTTGGGACCACGTAGGTTCAAAGGCCAGATCGACAATTGTTATGCGGCCGGTGCCAAGCCGCTCCTGCGCCAATCGCCCAAGGGGCTAGCGGTACGCTAAGTACCCTCTCTGAAGCAAAGGAAGGTCATCGCCACCGCATGGATGGACAATCTAGCGCTCGGAGGGGTGCTCCGCGGCTTTCCTCCGATAGTTTGAGGACCTAAGCGCCATGAACAAAGATCATGAAGTGGAAGCTGCCACAAACCCCACTCTCGAAGTATCGACCACTTCATGGATCAAAGTAAGTGAATCAATAATTGCATTTTTGGTTTAAGTGTTGGAAAACCCGAGTTGTGGTGTAGGTTGTGAGGAAGCCGGCTCGCCTGCCCCCCCCCATTTCGAAGGGGAAGGGCGCGAGAAAATTGGTTGTATGACACTCGGTTGATGTGACTCGCAGAAACTAACACCCAGTTGACGTGTCTTTTGATAAATAAGACCGAGCACACCTATTCCTTTTATATATGACATTTTGAGCAGTTTGCTGGCTTTTTCCTTCCTTTTCTTTTCTTTTACACCAATTTGAGATATGAAAAGACCAAAATGCCCCTGCCTTAAGTACTTGTTATTCACTAGATTAGTTGGCAAACATATGTGAACTATATATGGCGGGAAATCAATTAGCTGATTGGAACAGGGATATATGAGTCGGTTGAAAGCTTGGAGGAGCATAGCAATTAGCTTAATCTGTTTTTATATTTGCCAACTAATCTAGTGAATAACAAGTACTTAAGGTAGGGCATTTTGGTCTTTTCATATCTCAAATTGGTGGAAAAGAAAAGAAAAAGAAGGGAAAAGCCAACAAAATGCTCAAAATGTCATATACATATAAAAGGAATAGGTGTGCTCGGTGTTATTTATCAAAAGGCACATCAACTGGGTGTTAGTTTCTGCGAGGCACATCAACCGAGTGGCATACAACCAATTTTCCCGATGGGCGCCCTGCAAATAGTAGTTTGCATGGCCAAGAGCATGGCGAGGTAGGCACTTAGCCATGAGGGGCTTCTGATGTAGCAGGGGACGCCCATCCCCTACGAACTTGGGACAGACAAACTAGAGCAGATACAGCCGGCCCGAGAGGCGATGGCCCGAAGGGAGATTCACCACTCGAAGGTGAGGCAACGACGGATCAGAGGGGCAGCAGCCCGAAGGGAGCTTTGCCACTTGAAGGCGAGGCAACGACGGATCAGAGGGGCGATGGCTCGAAGGGAGCTTCGCCACCGAAGACGGGACAATGGCGGACCAAGGGAACGATGATCCAAGGGACGCGAAGGAGCGGAGTTTCCTTGATCGCCAAGAAGTCTGGAGACAACAAGTACAGAGGGCCCCACATGCGCCAGGGATCGTACTGCACGGCAGGAAGATACCTGTATAGAGTGCAACGACCCGGTCTCCCTGTAATCCCCTTGTAACCTCGCTTTTGTTAAGGCGACGAGGGCACTTTTGTAATAACGCATTTATGTAGGAACCCTAGGGGTTGGAGCGTCTTCCCCCCCCAAATCCACCCTATAAATAACGAGGCCCAAGAATAATAAAGGGAGAAGAAAACAAATTCGGGCTAACTACCTTGTCTGAGCTTCGTTCCCCTAAGCTACTCTGCGAGCTTCGCCAAGCAGCCCGTTAGAAAATTGGTTGTCTGGCTCGGGCCAACAATAATGTGGTTTTAGAGTGGTTCCTTAAAACTTTTTTATGAAGTTGCATTTAACCACCATATTACCTACTGGAAACATAAGACTTCTAAATCAAAATTTCCTAGTACACTAATTAGTCGAGCCACTAGACTAGTGAGACTTAGAATGCCAGGCATGTTTCTTAGTTGCCCGAGCTACTACGAGGAGCCTGAGCTTGAGCAAGAAGTTCCTCACCCCGACCAATGCAACAAGGCGCTTATTACTCCCCTCATTAGACTCAAATACTCAATCATATTTATACTCTGTTTGCAATGCATGGGTTTAATTACATTCTATCACTGGTTGCATGCTAGTTTAAAGTATAATATTTGCTAGGTAGATTGTAACTACACCCTATTAGTGGCTAGTAATATAATAGGTTCGACACCTCTGTTCTTTGGAAGCCCAAGTGGGTACTTATAATTACGGTTGTGTCACCTATGCTTAGCCTTGCTTAGAGTCCACAAATTATATTGTGATACCCGGTTATGATATATACTCGTTGTTCGATTGGATCACTATAGGAAAAGAAAACATGGTCGTCGGCCAGGAAGACTTATGTCGTCGACTGCGGGGCCGCCGACACAAACAATACCTGTGTTGGTGGGTTTCAGACAAAACCGACGACATTGTTCATACCAGGCCCCCGTCGTGCCCCACGTGGCTAACCGTTTGTAATCCGTAGTGCGGGAAGCCGCTATGTCGTCAACTCAGGTTAGAGCTAACGATAGTGCTTATCGACTCAAATTAATCCCTGCGCTTGTTCCTGGCCCGATCTACTTCCGCCTCCTCGCGCGCGCCGAATCGAAGCCTGCCTCCCCGCGTGCGATGCTGGCTCGCCTCCCCGTACGCGACGCCGTTGCCCCGCCTCTCCGCGCGCTACATTGACGTCCTAGAGCCGCTGCCGTAGACCCACCGCTACCGTAGACCCGCCGCTGCCCCAGATCCTTGCCGCCTCCTCGTCGACCTCCTTCCCGCCGACATCCGCCTCCATGCCAGTCCGCCTCCCCGCTGCCTCCCCTTCGCGGGTGCCACCTCCCAATCGGCTGCCGCCTCATGTTCGCCGCCTTTGCCTCCTCCGCTGAGCGCATAGTGAGCTCGGTCAACTCCTCCGCCGCATCGGCACCATCCCGTTGGAAACCCTAGGTATATTTTTGTTGCGTTTTTTGCATGTATAATCTATGTCATCGGCAACCCCGACGAACTTGATTTGCTAATTAATTTGATCAATGTTATTTATTCTAGATGTGGTAGCTATGATAGGTTAATATTGTGAATATTGATGGTATAAATTTATGTGCATAGGGTGTGTTGTGAAATTAACAAAGCCAGTGTCAAACCCATTCAGGGGTGCTCCATATTTTCGTAAGAAACTCGGACGGTGATTCATTGGGTTCCATTACGAAATTGGTAGCGCTCCCGGGTGCTCCATGTTTTCGTAAGGAACTCGAACGGTTATTCGTTAGTTCCATTACGGAAGTTATGGCGCTCCCGGGCTGTCCACATTTTGGACAGCTCACGGATGTGTGCATCTTGCTTTGGTCGTCGTGACACGTGCCTACCACAAGTCGGAATTTCAGCAGCGTAACCTTGCTGTTATCCAAGTGCAAACATAAGCGGTGAACCGTACCAGTCGTTGCACTGGGGGAACAACGAGGTTATGCTGTCATAATTCCTACTCATGTAGGCACGTGCCACGATAACCACGCGCAAGATGCACACATTTGTGTGTGGGTAAGGCCTCCTATAGATAGCCAGAAACTGTCTAAACCCTTTGCATATGCATCCATTCATGACCCTTTGCTTAGTGCGTGATGGAAGATCGGAGGTGGATGTATGAAGGCTGGAGCGAGACTGGGAGACACATTGTTGAGTGGTTTGATAAGGCTAGATCATTCGTCGAACATGTATTTCGGGAGTTTCCCGACCCTAACTTGGCGATCGTCATATGCCCATGTGCCGTCTGCTGCAACATCGTAAAGAAGACTAAGATGGATATGACCTTCCACATTTGTCATCATGGGTTCATGCCAAACTACTCTCACTACAGGAATCTGAAGTAGGCCGACGTAAATAGCCCAAAAGCCGACGTAAATAAGCCGACGTATAAAAAGCGATGTAATATGAAAAAAAAGCAGCATGAATGGAAATGTGTGGACCAATCCAAATCAGCTCTCTGAAGAGATGGTGCGCTGCATGAGAGACATATTCCTTCGTTTATCTGAATCGTCCAAGATATCACCAAAGTTGCTTCTGAAAATTCATCTTTATCAGCAGAGCATCTATCTGGCTCTTCATTGACGTCTATGTCAGATTCATTGCTGCAAAGCCCTTCAGTTGACTCAAACCACAATGGTGATATTATCGATGAAGTAGGAAACTTCGATCCATACAATGTCAATGAGAAGGAAGCCCGAAGAGACATAGGAAACTATTGTTCAGTAGCCGAAGTATCTTGGATGCATGTTGGCAAAGAACAGCTTATATATGCATCCGATGCTCTCAAAAAGTTCAGGTTTCCTGCTGAATCCTTGTCTAAAGCTATTAATATTCAATTACTGACAGTTGGTGTAGTTTAAAGAAACTAGAGAAAATGAGTAATAATGAATCACCTGATATGATGCCCTAGTATGAGAGAATTTTGCTAAAAAAACATGAGATAAGAATGTTACTATAAAAGCTGCATTTGTAATTGAACTTTTCAGAATTGTTTGTGATGTGTTAAAGCACTAGAGTGCTCTACAAATTTTTTTTAAAAGAAACAAAGGTGCAACGAGGATTGTATTTTCCCGTTGCAACGCATGGGCTTATTTGCTAGTATATGCAAATCTCTATAAATATAGCTAACCAAACAGCCTACTAACATCCGTGATGCTTCTCCCGTCATTGCACAGCCTGCACGTACAATTCATGGAGCAATGGACCCACCACCCCCAAATCTCTACTTCTGAAAAGCACGCAGTGGTGGTGCCGTGGTGGTACGTCACGTTCACATTTTTTTTGAATCAATCCCATTCTCTTCCGCAATCAGGACACCACGCCTCGCCAGTCGTCGCCTGCCGCCCAGCCCGCGTATCCCGTGACCTCTTCTCCCAGCCAACCCATGCCGCCCTCCTGCAACCTGCATCTTCATCTTCTGTCCAATCCACGCCGCAGCGGCGGTGGCGGCGACAGCGACCGTAGATCCCGGTGCGGCGGCGGCGTGCCTCCTTGAAACCCCGGTGTCTCCTCCTTCTTTGGTTTTCACTTTTGGGGTGATTTCATCTTCCCTTTTGCTAGGGTTTGGCTTTTAGGGGATTAAAACTGGGCTGGACGCCTAGAATCGTAAGGCGTCAGTTGTGGCGTCCAAAAAAACCTCTTTACCGCTTAATGGACGTTTAATGGACACCTCAACAACCATGTTGCATACAAAAAGGCTTGATTTCTTGTGGATTAGACCTGCTCACGGGAAACCCGGCCCGAGCCCGGCCCGGCCCGGCCCGGCCGGTGCATCCGGCCGGGCTCGGGCCTCGTTTCCGAAGCCCGGCGGTCGGGCCGGGCCCGGGATTTCGCCGATTTTAGCCATGGCCGGGCCGGGCCGCCGGGCTTCGGGCCGGGCTCGGGCCCGGTTTCCGAGCCCGACGCCCCGGGCCGGGCTCGGGCCCAGTTTCCGAGCCCGACGCCCCGGGCCGGGCCGGGCTCGGGCCTGATTTTTCGGAACCGGGCTTTTCCAGGGCCCGCCCGAAGCCTGGCCCGGCCCGGGGTTTGAACAGGTCTATTGTGGTTACATTTCCCTATGGTCCAATTTATAGGATTAGAAGCACCACGCCATAGAAAAACTAGATAAGCTAACCTTGAGTTTATAATTCCGCAATTTCGTTTTATTCACCTATTCACCCCCCCTCTAGGTGGCATAGCGATCCTTTCACTCTGTTGGTAATAACAGTCAGAAATACTACTCTGATGTGTGGAACTCCATTGTAAATCATGAGGATTCAACTACATGGGTTGTTTAGATATGTGTTTTTCTTTATCCCTTTATATGGGTTATTCCTTTATCCATCGTGAAGCCTATAAAGTTTTGTACAGAATGAACTTCACAATTAAGCTGGAAGCTTTTGAATGAAAAAATGGTAAGCAATGTGTAGTCTTCTAAAAGCCCCCTAACTAAGCAAGAGGTATGTACAGCAGGTACTCGATAAAATGCTCAAATCACTAAGGAATGATGTATTCCATTAAACGCAAGAGGCAACTCATGCTATTTCTTGCTGCCAGTGGAAACCTATTTGGTTATTGAGATTTCTGTTCTCCTTCCTAGGTAATACTACTGGTTCTCTGGCTAGAATCAAGAAGATATAAACATAAAATTATTTGGTTGAATCAAAACAAGCTGAAATTTTGTCAAACAACCTATGAAACAGAATTAATTCTAATATTCGGTATTTGATTCTGCGGAGAGGCAAATTCATACAATTACCCTACATAATCTATGCAGCATAGTTTGTAGAGATCGCTGGCAAGCTACCTACTAATATCTGTGATGCGGAAATTCGTTAGAAGCTTTGATGCAGGACTCTTTAAGTTGTGCATTGCCTTACATAGCCTATGCAGTATGTATAGGTCCCAGTCAAGCTATCTAATAGAGTTTAGGATACAGAAGTACTAATAATTCATATAGAAGGTTTGATGAAAGACTAAAATTGTACATATTTCTTTTTTCATTGTAGAAGACATAGATAACATTATTTTGTATCAAGATATACTTAAACCATATTTGAGACCTTGTCGATGTATAAATTAAATATAAGTTTTTGAGATATGAACGGAGTAATCTGAGAAACATATTCTTGGTTTCGGTGGACAAATCGATGATGAACATCCATCTATCTATCTATCTATCCATTTGCATTGTCGTTCATATTAACATAGAACTCTATCTGTGCTGTGCATATGTTTCAACAGAAAGAAAATGAGAAGGAAAGTACGCATCAGGTTGAATGGAATATGCCATGCATGCATGGATGCGTCCAGCATCGACCAACAGGAGCTAGCTTGTGTACGCGTTCCGTGCTGCTTGACCTTTTCAAATTAACATCGATCATTCGACCGATCGTCAATTCGTCATGTGTAGCTAATATATCCACAAGGAATTAATGGTTAATTAGATAACTAGCTCTTCATCGAAATTAACAGCAATATATTAGGCAACATAATGCGTGCAATCAAACTTTCCGTACAATCACCATACAACTGAACTAACAAAAGTAGTGAAAAATTATGAAAAAAAATTGTAGACACACTTCATTGTTTACGCCA
The DNA here is from genome assembly GCA_005191435.1 of Raddia distichophylla. Classification (NCBI taxonomy): domain Eukaryota; kingdom Viridiplantae; phylum Streptophyta; class Magnoliopsida; order Poales; family Poaceae; genus Raddia; species Raddia distichophylla. The sequence continues at coordinate 3,226,483 of SPJY01006728.1, read as the reverse complement.
CCTACATATAAAGTTTGAAGACCAAATTCACTATATATTATGAGTAAAATGAGAAAATTCTAAAAAATATGAAGGGTTCAAAACTAATAGAAGTTTCTTTTTTTTTGTAACTCTTAATATAGGATGAGTTTGAACTTGAAATTTTGTACACTGGTAGAGCAAGTTTATGAGTATATCTACAAATTTTTTTTTTATAATTTGTTATGATTTATGTTAGTTTGGTTGCACAATGATTGCATGGAAAGCTTGATCGCACAAGATATGTTAGCCAATATATGTTCGGTGTGAAGCTAGCCACCAAGATCATGTTTATATATAGGTTGTGTTTCTTTCGGCGGAAAAATGATAATCTAAAAAAGTTGGGATGCTTGGATAGGAGGTTTGAAGGGCAAAAAAAAATGAAAAATATTTTTAAATTCTTTGAGAAAATCTCTCCGAAGTCATGAAAAAATAACTACAAAATGTATAAAATATGACCTATATGCTTATAAGCTGAAAGAAATAGAGCAATATACTGCTTGCATGCATGGGTAAGCTAAATCTGCATGCATGCATGCGTGGGCTTGCTAGGTTAATTAATTACGTACTAGCTAGTCTCATCTAATCGTTGTCCAAGCATGCGTGTCACGTAATTAAGTCACTTTGCTTGCGTGCATTGGTGATGGGCCACGTCACCTCAACAAGGGAGCACTGCATGCTTTCATTTCATCACAAATTAAGTACCCGGTTAAAATTCTCCTCTGGCCCAATGATCTCTAGCTTAATCCCAATATTTCCTCAGACCCCTGCCGAAGTCCAACCCAGGGCTCCAAATACATGCATGCTAGCAATTAATTAAGAGTAAAACCTGTGTCATGAACAAAACATTAGGAAAAGATCAATCTGATTTTATATATGCTTAGCTGTTTCTGCAGTATACATGTGCATATTGCCATGTAAGGCGTTTGTGATTTCTCCCTCATGATAGACCTTTGCCAGGGTTATGCTTCATTCACATCGATAAAATTGGGATGACAGGGGACTTATTAATTTCAAGATCGATACTATTTTGTGGTCTAGTTTGCTTTATTGTGGTCTTCACATCCAGGCCTTGTACATTTCAGCTTAACCACTACAGGAAACGAGACTTTTGTGGTCGGCCTATGCCGACGACAAAAGTCAAAATACCGACGACAACTTTTTGTCGTCGGACAGGTTCGTCGACAATGAGTCGACGACAAAAGTCACTTTTGTGGTCGGCCTATAGAAAAACCGACGACAAAAGTAGCTCCTGGGCAGAGCTCCTAGGAGGGATCTTTGTGGTCGGCCATTATTCGAGCCGCCCACAAAACTATACCAGACGGCACGGGCACAGTGACGGCGCTCTGCCATGTGGGTCCCGCAGATAAGGTGACGACGCCACGTTGCAGACTTTTGTGGTCGGCTAGACTGGAGGCCGACGACAATGGTAACTTTTGTGGTCGGCATAACTAGAGGGCCGACCACAATACTGCACATTTGTGGTCGGCGTGACTGTAGGCCGACCACAATACTAGACTTTTGTGGTCGGTTAAACTTGAGGCCGACGACAATAATCAGACTTTTGTGGTCGGCCTAGGCTAATGCCGACGACAATACCCAGGACTATTGTGGTCGGCCTTAATATATACCAACGACAATACTTAGACTTTTGTAGTCGGCCTGGATAAATGCCGACGACAATACGGGGACTTTTGTGGTCGGCCTAGATTTATGCCGACGACAATACGGGGACTTTTGTGGTCGGCCTGGGTTTATGCCGACGACATTGACAGTGTGCCAGCAATAAAAATTGCTGGTAATTTATAAAAAAGCTCAAATTTAACCTGCAAAAAACTGTATTCCCCACAGTTTACATTCCCAATACCCCATAACAATCACAATATATAGCGACCACATTTGTCAATCACATTCACAATCACAATACGCAGAGCACGACCAGCGCGTCCCAAGTCTGGCAGGCCAAGGCCCCCTACCTCCTTTGGTGAGCAAACCTTGGGCCAGTTGACTTTGCATTTGCCACCACTGAGAGCATCGTTTCCTGCCCATAGGAAGCGCCGACGAATCTTGTCGAACTCACGTAAGAACGAGGCCGGTGCTTGGATGGCCGTCAGCATGAAGATGGGTAGTGCACTTAGCACAGAGTTGACTAAGATGAGACGGCCCCCGACCGATAACAGGCTTGATTTCCACCCCGCAAGTCGTGAAGCTGCCTTGTCAAGGTAAGACTGAACGTCCATACGTCTAACTCTGCGCACATTGAGAGGAAGACCCAAGTAGCGCACTGGGAAGGTCTCGACCTTGCCAGGGAAGGAGCTCAAGACATGATCTAGGTCTATCGTAGAACAACAGATGGGCACCACGGAACTTTTGAGCATATTAACCCGTAGCCCTGAAGCCTCTCCAAAGCCACGCAGAATGGAGAGGAGGCAGTCAACATCCTGAACCGTGGGTTTAACGAAGATGACAGCGTCATCCGCGTAAAGAGAACAACGAATGCCTCCTCCCCGAATTGTAACCCTTTGCAACCCCCCATGTCTGTGGCCGAAGATAGGACATAATTGAGTGCATCAATGGCTAGGATGAACAGATAGGGAGACAGCGGGTCCCCCTGTCTTAAGCCCCTCCCGTGAGCGAAACTCGGCCCTGGATGGCCATTAAGAAGAACCGACGATGAGGAAGAGGTCAGAACCAAGGACAACCAGTTCCTCCACTTGTCGCTGAAACCCCTTGCTCTAAGAAGGTCTAGCAGGTATTGCCAGGAGACCGAGTCAAAAGCCCGTGCAATGTCTAGCTTGAACATGAGGCAAGGTGTTTTGCGTCGGTGCAAACTGCGGACAAAGGACTGCACCTGAATAAAATTATCATGTATTGACCGGCCTTTTAGGAAAGCACTCTGTGACTCCGAAATCACCTGACCTAGAATGTGCCCCAGTCGGGTGGCGTGAATCTTGGAGAAAAGTTTGGCCATAGAGTGTACCAAGCTAATAGGCCTATAATTACTGATAAGGGTGCGATCACCATCCTTACTCTTAGGAAGGAGGACGATTTCCGCCCTATTGAGTTTTGAAAAATGATTTCCCCGCATGGACAGCAAGCTCTGGACTGCTTTGTGAACATCGCCTTTGATGGTGTCCCAGCAAGCTCGGTAAAAAGTCCCTGTGAAGCCATCAGGGCCTGGCGCCTTGTCTGCAGGGGACCGATTTATTGCTTGCCAGATTTCATCGAGCTCAACGTCAGCATCTAGAGATCCACAGTCCACAGCTGTTCTTCTTTTGACTGTCTGAATTTGTTTGGTGCTCTGTAAGGTGCAAATAATTTGTGCCAATGACATTGTACCAACAGAAACACTTCAAAAGGGTAAGGTTCATGACATTGCAAATGTTTTGTTGGGTATACAAAGCTTCAAACTGAAAAAATTATGTCCTGATCTTAGTATTCATTGGGAGTTCTTATAAAATCTAGGATTGGCACGATCAGGTGTCATGTCTCTTTCAAAATCTCATATTCATCTTCTTCTCTAATGTGAGATTAATGATGAGGAAACACATATTCTGTGTACTTTATTGGTGATGTATTTTTTTATAACATTGCTACTATCTTTCCTTTGATAGCAACGTTATGTTGCTCTTACTTTCAAATGTTGTATTTGCTTATTTTTAAAAATGATTTCTCATCATTACTGAATGGTGAAGGTCTGAGCTGCATGGGATGACCATGGAGAAGCTGACTACAGGCTGATGACAGAAGCAAGTTATTATGGATTTCTCATCATTACTGAATGGTGAAGGTCTGAGCTGCATGGGATGACCATGGAGAAGCTGACTACAGGCTGATGACAGAAGCAAGCTATTACGGTAATGTATTCTTGAGGTAATGCAGGAGTAAAAAAAGGCTATCTACTTTAAAATTCCATTTTTATTATTTGAAACTCCAAATTACTTGGCTATATGACACTTCTGGATGAAACAACAAAAAATAGTACACACCTGACTGAAAAAACAAGATGTAGATTTGTCAATCTTTGTACAGATGAATAGTTGAACACTTGAGCTTAATATTGGACATGAGATTGCATTATAGGCCTTTAATACTAATTTGAGCTCAAATTGATCTCAAATAACTAGCTTATTGAGGCTAATCATATGCAAAATATTGGTTATTTGTTGACAGATGTATTTATGCACCCATTTTATTTGTACATCAGGGAATGTAATAATCCCCATGCATGTTTGATTTGTCAAAAACTAAGAACAGGGCACTTTTAGTTTTAGAAAAGAAACATTGTAAAATCTGCCATGTATATGGGATGCTTTCTCGCAATTAGCATCCAGTTTGTGTGTGAACTATTATAGCGTACAGATACTTTTTTTTCGTTACTTTCCCATTGTATATATAGACAGTGTATATCTCAAAAAAATGAAAAGCACGGAAGCCTCAAACTATCTCACCGCTATGGAGATCAGCTATCTCTACTGGTGGCAAACGCCATGATTTCTCAAAGAAAAATTTGATAAGTTACTCAGCTATTATCTACCTGCCATGCTTTCATTAGTGTATTAACAGAATATGTTATACCATAAATAATTTGGTTATTTCTAACAAAATATTCAGTAATATGGCCATGTATAATATAGATTTAATATTACCATTCATATGTTATTGGACCCACGCAAAGCGCGGCTTTCTCGCAATTAGCATCCAGTTTGTGTGTGAACTATTATAGCGTACAGATACTTTTTTTTCGTTAGGTGCTGCGGTCATCTCGATTGAGTGTGTGTCTCAAAAAAATGAAAAGCACGGAAGCCTCAAACTATCTCACCGCTATGGAGATCAGCTATCTCTACTGGTGGCAAACGCCATGATTTCTAAAAGAAAAATTTGGTAAGTTACTCAGCTATTATCTACCTGCCATGCTTTCATTAGTGTATTAACAGAATATGTTATACCATAAATAATTTGGTTATTTCTAACAAGATACCCAGTAATATGACCATGTATAATATAGATTTAATATTACCATTCATATGTTATTGGACCCGCGCAAAGCGCGGGGGTCTCACCTAGTATAAAGAAAATCTGTATCAATAAAAGGTACAAGCGTGGGTTGAGGGCACCCCGGCAGGCCATGTGACATTTTTCCCCAGCCGCGGCGGCCACGTCGTCTCGAGTCCTCGCGGCCCTCTGATCGCAGATCGACGATGCCGCATATCCATCCCTGTAGATCACGTTATTTACACCCACTGCCACTCTCCTACACCGTCCAATCGCGCTTGAGCCGTCCTGATTAAGCGGCGGACTCCCCTGCCACCTCCCACTAACCGAAACCCTAACCATTCCTCTTCTTCCTCTCCCACCCCAGCCGCAGCCACCTCTCTCCCCCCGCGCCACCTCTTCTCCCCCTGCCGCCACCACCTCTGGTGTCGCTGCCTCCTATCCCTCCGCCGCCGCCTCTTTCCTTATCGCCTTCCTCCACTGCTCCCTGCCGCCTCTTTCCTCATCCTCTTCCTCCGTTTCTTCCAGTGCCGCTTCCGGGGTTCCCGCAACGGCGCGACATCGGTTGGCCTCGGTGAGAGCGGATCCAGCGACGTTGGCTTCGCGGAGGACGGATTCGGTGATGGCGGCCCCGGCCAAGTTAGGATCGCAGTCTCCCACAATCCATTCATTCCATCGGCGCCTCCGCTTCCCACACCCTGTCGAAACCCTCGGGCCAGCTCCTCGGCGACAGCACCTCAACCTCCCCCTTCTCCATCTATTGCAGGTCTTCACCACCTCCATCCTGTTGCCGTCGGTCGTCGCCTACACCCGCTGCGCCCTTCCTCTCCAACGCCGTCACCCCCTGGACCGCCCTGTGCCTTCGCCGCCACCACTGCCCTCAGCCTCTTTCTCCCCACCGCTGCCTCCCACTACGTCTCTTGATAGCTAGACCTAGGAAAGTGCTCATCTCCTCCCCTTCCTTTGATTTGAAGCCGCGGAGGGATTATTCTTTCATCATATTTTGGGATTTACCGGAGAAATCAAGAAACTTAAGAGGGTTTGGCATCTGTAGGCATGCTATAGATTCCATAATAATTTATGCAGTTTTGTGTTATTATTATATATGTGGATATGCATTTAGTTCTGTGATCTATATTTGAGCTATGTGTTAGTTACATGCATGTGTATTTATTTTTGCATTCTATATCTTTCCTCTCTGTTATGTCGCATCTCCGTTTGAGGTGTCCCTGTGTCATGAACAAAACATTAGGAAAAGATCAATCTGATTTTATATATGCTTAGCTGTTTCTGCAGTATACATGTGCATATTGCCATGTAAGGCGTTTGTGATTTCTCCCTCATGATAGACCTTTGCCAGGGTTATGCTTCATTCACATCGATAAAATTGGGATGATAGGGGACTTATTAATTTCAAGATTGATACTATTTTGCGGTCCAGTTGCTTTATTGTGGTCTTTATGGCTGGGTCACACCCATCACAGTCAACGCCCACCCATCACAGTCAACGCCCACTTCGTCAGGTCGTGAGCAAAGCTCTCCTCGCCCAGATCGCTCATGCACCGGTAGGCTAACTGTGTTAAGAGTATTGTAGTCATATGAGGATAGTCCCATTTCTTGGGTTCACCTTTTGTACTCTATATATTGCCCTTTGGGCTGTTCAATACAATCCAACTATTGCACACACTCTCCCCTCTCTAAATCTAACAAACTGTTCATATGAAATGGTGCTATCAGTTTCTATTTATTCTGAGTGCTTTCCTTTGCTGCATATGAAATGTTATATATTTTTGGTTGTCTCATTAATGTAGCTATCACAGTGGTTGATTCTTCCACGTAGCCAGTGTCCCACGATGGACACTCCCAATATGAAAGTTTTAGCTTAGATTTTTGTCTACAGTCACGTTGAGCAGTTAGACGTTGTTTATCATGCGCATATCTATGCCATGTCATAATAACGTTCCTATGCAGTTAGATTTTCTAGCCTATATCACCCTGTTGGATGGTTTGACTAGCGGAGCCATTTTGTAAGCACCAAATCCATGCCATGTATGATTTTTGTTTACGGTCTCTAATTATCTATGAAATGCCCATATAAATACCATCAAACCTGATGAGAAGGTGATAGAATGGAAGCTGAAGAAAGACTGCAGGGTTTTTTAGGCAAATTTGTCATCATTGGAAATATTACGTAGCAATGCTTGCACTTGGCTAATCCCTCTAAAAAGAATTCATTGGCTTAACATTGATGGATTAGGGTTTAAGGAAGACATTATGTCTTTTTCTTATAAGATGGAGAGCCAGCTTCTGCTTCACAAGGCTATGGATGTGGTATATATTCATTTGAAATCCTCTTCTGCTAGGTATGTTCTCTGTGTTTTACTTCTACCTTTCTTTCACTTTTATTCTTTTTTAAAAGGTTGGGCTCTGTTTGCTCAGTTGCTAGATGGTGTGATTTACAATTGTTCGCTTAGATATTTGTTTGCTTGATGTTTGTATGGCTACTCTTGTGACTTTGTAGTCCTTTTGGACCCTACGTTATATCTAAATGAGTTTCTTTTCCCTTGCTAATTAAGTATCTAACATCTTTTGCCTTCCAGAATGAAAGGCAACCATATGTCTTTGAACATGATTTAAACAAGAGACCAAGTGGTGCTTCTTCTACCATGAATATGCTTTATTTTCCCCTGTATCCATTAAGGCATTGTGAAATTCTATTATATACTCCCTCCGTCCACAAATGATCTTCATATAAGCTTTTTTGATTTGTCCAGAAATGATCTATGTATTGGCCTGGTTTTAATTACATGAGGTTGTTTTCGAGGTGAGGGTTATGGCTGATGTGAGCCTGCTACAAGCATGCAGTCTTTGGATTGGTGGGAAGACACAACTTTTGGGGTGAGAGGCTAGAAGGAGTAAATGAAGGCACTACTTTCGCAGCAATATTCCTAAGATTAAATGGATAGTTGATCTGTTAATTGCTTTTCTTGGTCTTTGTGATTTTTCTTAAACGTAGATCATTTGTGGGCGGAGGGAGTAACATACAATACTACTACTACATTTTTTCAAATGTTCTTAATTTGAGATACTTCTGGTCATGGTTAATGTATGAACAAATAATCCTTATTACATAATAAAGAGTACACTCATATGTACAAACTCCAAGAACTCTAATTACTTCACCCTGATTTTCCAACTACAGGAAGGGTTTTCCTTCTTACTTGCAGGAAGGTATGCTTGAGGCCATTTCAATTCAGTTATTGGCTGAGGTAATAGAACTCTCCATGAATATATTCTGTTTAATATGAAGCCTAAATTGCGTTAAACTTACTACCTATGAAAACATTGTGTAGAAATACAGCTTGGATTGGCTTCTGAGTGTGAAAAGGCAACACTGTCAGTAAAGAGGAGGCTAGCCTATGAGCAAGTCAGATACTTTTCGCAAGTCAGTAGTTCATAATTAAGCTCATACCTAATGGAACATTACATCTACTCCTCTATTTGGTAGTGTCAGCTCGATCAATACCTTCCCGATGTTAGGATGTTCCTTTATATAATATAAGCTCTTCGTTATTGTTTGCCAGATGCCTCCTATATACTGAAATTTGTAACTATCTACATCATTGTTTGGCAGATGTCTTCCTGTCGTCTGCCATTTGTGGCCTGCTGCCTCCTCTCCTCGGCCACTTGACGACATTCGACTGGCTCCTCGCCTCTCCCTCTTGACCGTATACACGCCCCCAGGTAGCTAGGTCTTACCTCATGATGGTGTGCACTTTTTTTTGCTGCATCAGTGTATCGTGCTCAACTGTTGTTAATCTATTGAAGCATACTAAATCGGCTAAGTTAAAATTAATTGTTTTTGCACAACTATTTCCAATTTTTTTGCTGGCCTGATGGAACATTTGTAAGATATGGACAAACATTACAAGTGGATGGCATGACACATATCTTTTTTGTTTCTGTTTGCAAGAATGATAATTTGCAACTCCAAATATGAAATCAAAACCTCAATTCACGGTGCTTCAACTGGCAAATCATTCAATCCTTTTTTTGCCCATGCTGACTACCAAACTGTGTAGTTCGACTCCACGCTTTTGACAATAAAATGATGCAATTTGGATATGTTAGCATAGCCATTTATTTTTTTGGTTTATTATCATGGTCCAAGTTATGCAAGCTTAACATGGTTAAGTTTCCCAACTTCATGCTCCTGACAATACGGCTATCATATAGTTTTCCAATGCAACTTGGATTGTAAAAGGGCATAATGTTGAGAACTTTACTATATTTTTAGCATTACAGTGTTCCTTGGTGCAAGAAAGTGCATCACACCACACATATTGAGTGGCCAGTGTTGGCTACCTATCTCTCTGAAGTGTTGGCTTCCACTACTACCGTGTTGCAAATGTGACACTTGATTATTTGTCATTTCTTCAATACCACCTAATGTACCAGGTATATATAGTCTCATATAATACTTCATAGAGCGAGATATGAACTTATAATTTGGTCCTGATGATTACACTATTTTTGGTCATATAATGCTTGATGATACGTTGGAATTTTTTGCAGTGTAAATTCGGCATTGATGGGCCATAGGCCCGTTTACCCAACTAGGCTATATACCATAGTTAAAACTTAAAAGCTGTTAAAATCTCGGGTCCCATTCAGCCACGTCCGTGCCTTCCCCATCGAGCAACGTCGATGCCTTCTCCTGCAAACACGTTAGCTCCAAAATTCACCTCTTCATCCGCGCCGTTGGGTCTGCCGCTTGGAGCCGATCCAGCCATGGAGGACAGCCGTTGGATCCGCGTGCTTGGATCTGGCAAAGTAGTAATAACAATTGATCTTTCCATTGATAATGTCCTACTTGTGAATACTTTGAACTATAATCTGCTCTCTGTCGCCCAAATATGTAATTTAGGGTTTCATTGTGATTTCTCACCTGCGGGCATGTCTGTTTTGGATCAAAAAGAAAATGTGGTTTTTATAGGCTTTCATTTTCAAAACTTGTTTCTTGTGAACTTCAATTATGACACCTTGTACGTCTCGACTTGTCTAGTCGTTAAAGTCTCATTTGGTTGGCTTTGGCATAGGCGTCTTGGACACGTAGGCATGGCCAACTTGAAAAAGATCTTTAAGAATAATTTGGTTCTTGGTGTGCGTGATGTGGTGCTTGAGAAGGACAAATTATGCGGTGCTTGTCAAGCAGGCAAGCAAGTGGCGAACCCACATCCCGCCAAAAATATCATGTCCACTTCTAGCCCTCTTGAGCTTCTTCATATGTATTTGTTTGGGCTAACTACTTATGTGAGTATTGGGAAAACTTGTACTGTTTGGTGGTAGTCGATGATTTCTCTTGTTACACTTGGGTCTTCTTTCTTCCTGACAAAACTCCTATTAGAAATGTTTTCAAAAACTTTGTGAAGAAAGCTCAAAACTCTTTTGACAGCTTGTTTAAAAAGGTGATAAGCGACAATGGAACGGAGTTTACTAACATCAACGTTGAGTGTTTTTGTGATGAGCTAGGCATTGATCATCAATTCTCCGCCACCTACACTCCTCAGCAAAATGGGGTGGTTGAGAGGAAGAACATGACACTCTTTGAGATGACAAGGACAATGTTGGACGAGTACAAGACCGCTGATCGGTTCTAGGCAGAAGCCATCAGCACTGCTTGCCACTGCATCAATCGCCTGTACCTATAAAAGCTCCTGAAGAAGACATCATATGAGCTGCTGGTTGGGAGACGCCCCAATGTCTCCAACTTCAGGGTGTTCGGGTGCAACATGTACATCTACAAGAAGAGGCAACACTTGGACAAGTTCTAAAGAAGGTGTGACATTGGGATCTTTTTGGGCTATTCAACCAATGGATCATCTTTCAGAGTGTGCAATGAGTCCAATGTCACCATTGAGGAGACTTGTGATGTTAAGTTCGATGAGTCTAACGGCAGCCAAGGCGAGCATGAGAACTTGGAAGCTGTCAGTGGTGAACTTCTTGCAAGAGCAGCGGAGGAGATACCTGCGGGTGATGTGAGGCTAGTTGTGGTGCCAAGGAAGGATGAGGCTGTGACACCGCCAACGACACCTGAGCCAGTGGCAGATTCAGGGGAGCCTCACCTCAGGCAGACAGTTCCAGTCAGGATCCAGCTCCAGAGACTGAGGCAGCTTGTGAGCCAGATGCAGAGTCAGTTGATCCACCACCATAGCTGATCAGATCACATCACACCATAGCCAGAGATCATCCTGTAAACCAAGTGATTAGAGAGATCTTCAGAGGAGTTCAGACCAGATTGAGAGCAGCCAACCTTGCTCTCTTCAGTGCTTTTGTGTTGAAGATTGAACCGAGGAATGTGAAGAGGCGCTTGGTGACCCTGATTGGATCAATGCAATGCATTAAGAGCTGAACAACTTTGAGAGAAACAAAGTGTGGACCTTGGTGGAGCGACCCAGCGACTGCAATGTGATTGGCACCAAGTGGGTCTTCAAAAACAAACAGGATGAGTTCGGGTAGGTGGTTAGGAACAAGGCCAGGCTTGTGGCACAGGGCTTCACTCAGATCGAGGGCATTGACTGCGGAGACACATATGCTTAGTGGCCAGGTTGGACGCCATCCGACTGCTTGTGGCATTTGCAACATGCCACAACATTGTGCTCAGGAAGATGGATGTGAAGAGTGCCTTCCTGAATGGATACATCGATGAGCTAGTCTATGTGGAGCAGCCTTCGGGTTTTGTAGATTCTAAGCAACCTGATCATGTGTACAAACTGTCAGAGGCGCTATACTGTCTCAAGCAAGCTTGCAGGGCTTGGTATGAGAGGCTGAGGGGCTTTCTCATCTTCAAGGGCTTCACGGTTGGAAGGGTTGACAACACCCTGCTCACGAAGGTGGTAGATGGAGATCTGTTCCTATGCCAGGTCTATGTGGATGACATCATCTTCGGCAGCTCCAATGAGTCCTTGGTCATAGAGTTCAATGAGCTGATGAGTAAGGAGTTCGAGATGTCAATGATTGGCGAGCTGAATTTCTTCTTGGGCTTTCAAATCATACAACTCAAGATCGGGACCTTCATATGCCAAGAGAAGTACATTCAGGACCTCCTTAAGCGCTTCCACATGAGTGACTGCAAGCCAATTCGGACACCAATGGGGACGAACTGTCACCTCGACCTCGACACCGAAGGTAACCCTATAGATCCCAAGCTTTACCGTTCCATGATTGGTGCGCTTGCTTGATGCCCTCCATCATCACGCGACACTATGGGTCAAAGCCTATGCCTCTAGCCTCGTATAACTTCGTATAATGTATGCTATACGAAGTTATTACAACTATTTCCAATTTTTTTGCTGGCCTGATGGAACATTTGTAAGATATGGACAAACATTACAAGTGGATGGCATGACACATATCTTTTTTGTTTCTGTTTGCAAGAATGATAATTTGCAACTCCAAATATGAAATCAAAACCTCAATTCACGGTGCTTCAACTGGCAAATCATTCAATCCTTTTTTTGCCCATGCTGACTACCAAACTGTGTAGTTCGATTCCACGCTTTTGATAATAAAATGATGCAATTTGGACATGTTAGCATAGCCCTTTATTTTTTTGGTTTATTATCATGGTCCAAGTTATGCAAGCTTAACATGGTTAAGTTCTCGAACTTCATGCTCCTGACAATACGGCTATCATATAGTTTTCCAATGCAACTTGGATTGCAAAAGGGCATAATGCTGAGAACTTTACTATATTTTTAGCATTACAGTGTTCCTTGGTGCAAGAAAGTGCATCACACCAGTTGTCCTCAAACACATATTGAGTGGTCAGTGTTGGCTACCTGTCTCTCTGAAGTGTTGGCTTCCACTACCACCAGATTGCAAATGTGACACTTGATTATTTGTCATTTCTTCAATACCACCTAGTGTACCAGGTATATATAGTCTCATATAATACTTCATAGAGCGAGATATGAACTTATAATTTGGTCTTGATGATTACACTATTTTTGTCATATAATTCTTGATGATACGTTGTAATTTCTTGCAGTGTAAATTCGGCATCGACGGGCCATAGGCCTGTTTACCCAACTAGTCTATATACCATAGTTAAAACTTAAAAGCTGTTAAAATCTCGGGTCCCATTCAGCCACGTCCGTGCCTTCCCCATCGAGCAACGTCGATGCCTTCTCCTGCAAACACGTTAGCTCCAAAATTCACCTCTTCATCCGCGCCGTTGGGTCTGCCGCTTGGAGCCGATCCAGCCATGGAGGACAGCCGTTGGATCCGCGTGCTTGGCTTTGGCAGAGTAGTAATAACAATTGATCTTTTCATTGATAATGTCCTGCTTGTGAATACTTTGACCTATAATCTGCTCTCTGTCGTCCAAATATGTGATTTGGGATTTCATTGTCATTTCTCACCTGCGGGCATGTCTGTTTTGGATCAAAAAGAAAATGTAGTTTTTAAAGGCTTTCATTTTCAATACCTGTTTCTTGTGAACTTCAATTATGACGCCTCGTACATCTTGACTTGTCTAGTCGCTAAAGTCACTTTTGGTTGGCTTTGGCATAGGCGTCTTGGACACGTTGGCATGGTCAACTTGAAAAAGATCTTTAAGAATAATTTGGTTCTTGGTGTGCGTGATGTGGTGTTTAAGAAGGACAAATTATGCAGTGCTTGTCAAGCAGGCAAGCAAGTGGCAAACCCACATCCCGCCAAAAATATCATGTCCACTTCTCGCCCTCTTGAGCTTCTTCATATGGATTTGTTTGGGCTAACTACTTATGTGAGTATTGAGAAAACTTGTACTGTTTGGTGATAGTTGATGATTTCTCTTGTTACACTTGGGTCTTCTTTCTTCCTTACAAAACTCCTATTAGAGATGTTTTCAAAAACTTTGTGAAGAAAGCCCAAAACTCTTTTGACTGCTCGTTTAAAAAGATGATAAGCGACAATGGAGCGGAGTTTACTAACATCAACGTTGAGTGTTTTTTGTGATGAGCTAGGCATTGTCACCAATTCTCCGCCACCTACACTCCTCAGCAAAATGGGGTGGTTGAGAGGAAGAACAGGACACCGCCATCAGCACTGCTTGCCACTGCATCAACCACCTGTACCTATACAAGCTCCTGAAGAAGACATCATATGAGCTGCTAGTTGGAAGACGCCCCAATGTCTCCTACTTTAGGGTGTTCGGGTGCAAGGTGTGCATCTACAAGAAGAGGCAGCACTTGGACAAGTTCCAAAGCAGGTGTGACATTGGGATCTTCTTAGGCTATTGAGCCAAGGGATCATCTTTCAAAGTGTGCAATGAGTCCAATGGCACCATTGAGGAGACTTGTGTTGTCAAGTTCGATGAGTCCAACGGCAGCCAAGGCGAGCATGAGAACTTGGAAGATGTCAGTGGTGAACTTCTTGCAAGAGCAGTGGAGGAGATACCCGCGGGTGATGTGAGGCCAGTTGAGGTGCTAAGGAAGGATTAGGCTGTGACACCGCCAACGACACCTAAGCCAGTGGCAGATTCAGGGGGAGCCTCACCTCAGGCAGACAGTTCCAGTCAGGATCCAGCTCCAGAGACTGAGGCAGCCTGTGAGCTAGATGCAGAGTCAATTGATCCACCACTACAACTGATCACATCACATCACACCATAGCCAGAGATCATCCTGTTGACCAAGTGATTGGAGAGATCTCCAGAGGAGTTCAGACCAGATCGAGGGAAGCCAACCTTGCTCTCTTCAGTGCTTTTGTGTTGGAGATTGAACCGAGGAATGTGGAAGAGGCGCTTGGTGACCCTGACTGGATCAATGCAATGCATGAAGAGCTGAACAATTTTGAGAGAAACAAAGTGTGGACCTTGGTGGAGCGACCCAGCGACTGCAATGTGATTGGCACCAAGTGGGTCTTCAAGAATAAACAGGATGAGTTCGGGTAGGTGGTTAGGAACAAGGCCAGGCTTGTGGCACAGGGCTTCACTCAGATCGAGGGCATTGACTGCGGAGACACATATGCTTAGTGGCCAGGTTGGACGCCATCCGACTGCTTGTGGCATTTGCATCATGCCACAACATTGTGCTCAGGAAGATGGATGTGAAGAGTGCCTTCCTGAATAGGAGCTTCCATGTAAGTAGCTAGTGATCATATGCCATGCATGGAAATTGATTGATGAAGCTGAAGCTGATAGAAGGTGGGGGCCGTCCGATGGGCGTCGGACGTGCTGCCGTCCAACGCACTTAGCTGGCCGTTGGATGGAGATCCAATGGCCAGAGTTAGATCTAAATGCAAACTTTGTTATTTTTGTTTTGCGGTGTAAAAAAATTCAATAAATACAGTAAAAATTATAAGTATTATCTAATCAATGTCAGGTACCACATATATTTTATTCGGATCGATATGACCAATCTTGGCACTTGTGAGGCTCCTTGTACTAGCTGTCTCTGAGCATCTTAGCAGTCAAGGAAGCTTCATCCCTTTGCGTCGCACTCATGAGGCAATTAGCTCTCCTAAGAGACGGCTCTTCTACTTAGTTCGATGCGGCTTCGCTAGTGGGAGGCAAAGCCTTCTCTAGGCCGCTGCCTGTCTGGTCCGCCTCTGCTTCGCTCTCGGGTGCCAAAGCTCCCCTAGGACCGTTGATCCTCCGGAATTTGCCTCTGCTTCGGCCTTGGGAGGTGAAGGTCCCTAGGGCCGTTGCTCCTCTGCTTTACCTCTCCTTCGCCCTTGGTAGGCGAAGGACTAGTAGGGTCGTTGCTCCTCTGGTTTGCCTTAGCTTCACCCTCGGGAGGAGAAGGTTCCCTAGATCCGTTGCTCCTCTGGTTCGTATACTCCGAGTTCGTAGGGATGGGTGTTTCTCCTCTAGAGCAAACTATATGTGTTCAGATGTTTAAAATGACCATTTAAGTTCATTATAACTATAAAATGTTGTAATACACATCTTTAATGCCAAAAATGACCATTTAGACCGGTAATTTGAAAAAAAATATTCCCTTTTGTGTAATGTACTTCAAATTGAACAATATATGTTTAAATGGACTATTTAACTTCATTATAATGTCTTGTGCATCCATATTTCTTTTTATACCTCTTTTCTAATCATTTTGGTGGTTGTTACAGATATGCCACCACCTCCATCACCGTCTAATTTTTTTCCCCCGCTATCTCCCATATATAATTTCCTATTCGCATTGTTTTTTTTTTCATAAAGTTAAATGCATTATAAGATTTTAATGAGCCACTGTGGTTTCTACGGGTTCCGCCACGATAGCTCTTCCTGCCCTGTAACACCCCAAATTTGGGTTAGGAGTAAATTAATGAAAAGTTTGAATCAATTGGATCAATTTAAAACCAAAGATAAAATTTCATATGAAATTGGAAATCATATTTCTCTCTCCTCATGCTTTGTCTTGTGGGCATTCTGTCGAACACCTCTCAGCCAACTTTCTCTCTCTCTCTCTCTCTCTCTCTCTCTCTCTCTTTCCCTTGGATGCTCTATTCTGACACTAGCCATGCACCGCCGTACCCTTTCCGCCGGCTCCGCCGCGCCCGCGCCCAAACCGCCCTGCATCGCCTGCACCTGGTACCATCACGCCGCGCCAATGTCGCTTCCGTGTTCTGCTCCCTCTGCACCCGCATGCCGTCTGCCTCGTCGCCATACCGCACGCGTGCTTGCTTGATGCCCTCCATCATCACGCGACACTATGGGTCAAAGCCTATGCCTCTAGCCCTGTCGCGCCGCACTGCCCCCGCCGCCCGTGCCATCAAGTCGCGCCGTGCCGCGCTGCTTGCCGTCGCACCACGCAGCTGCGTTGAGCTCTCCCACGAACCCCCTCCGCTCCTCGTGATATCCTCTAACCATGGCCCAGCCGCAGGTTCGCGCTCGGAGCTTTTCCACAAAATTTCCCCATTTTTCCCCCAAATCGACCGCCACGCAAAACCTCGTCAATTGGTAAGATATTCACTGAGTCCTTTCGCCGAGAGCTTCTCTGCGACCCTCCTAACCAATCCCCACTACTAATTTAGCCAGGCCATCACCAGAGAATCTTGGCGCCGAGAGCTCTGTTTTGGCGGCCGTCATTGCCTCCACGCCGACCAACCACCCGGGGCTTCCCCGGCCTTGGGCGACCCCTCGGTGAGCATCCACAATCCCTAGGAATGCTTTCTCCCTCTCCATACTTGCATATGCATACTTTAATCAATGAAGCCGTGCCTTCCCGAGCTTAGCCACGCCGCTAGTTTGGGTGCCGCCGTGTCGCTGCTCGGTTTGCCTCGCCGTAGGCATCAATAGATGCGGGACGGGATGGGGATTTCATTTTTCCCTCGCCGCCGTGTCCCCTTGCGTCGGCCAGCCGAGCTTCCTCGGGCGCCCATGGCGTTCTGTACGTGCGTGGCTGGAGGGAGGAGGAAGACAATGAACAGTGGGGTGTGGGGGTGAATGGCTGACATGTGGGGTCGGGTTAGTATAGGATGGAGGAGGAAGACGATGAACAGTGGCGTGTGGGGGTGAATGGCTGACATGTGGGGTCGGGTTAGTATAGGATTTGTGTGGCCGACAGGTGGGCCCTGGCCCCACAGGTTTTTAAGTGGAAATGTAACGTAGAAATACGCTTTCAGATTAAGCCTTGTGTAGCCAGATAGCCACTTTCGGCCCAGCTTCGGCCCAAGGCCAGCCCACAGGCAGATTTGCCAATTAAACTCGAAATTCGTTATTTCATGGGCAAGAGTGTGTTGTAGGATTTATTTAAAATAGCAAACGACAGCCAAAAATTACGAAAGTTTGTACACAAATACTACAGAGGGTTTACTACCTAGGAAAAATATCGCAATAATTTTTTCAGAGGCAAACTTGGAATAATAAATCGTTTTAAGCCCGGTGGCAACCTTTTTCTTATTTTTGTAATAGGATTTCGTGACTTATTAAAACCAATAGACATAGGCTAAATTCTTAGAAAAATTTAGATAAATACTAGAGACCAGTTCTGAATTTACAAAAAATATAAAAAGTAGCCACCGTAGAATAAAATTTGCACTATTAGTTGTAATAGTAGTTTTTCCCTTTACAAAAATAGTTAAATTGAATCTAGGATATTTATTGGTTATTTTCACTTAATGATTTTGACACAAAATGTCCTCTAGAAAATTTTGATTAGATAAATGCCTTAAACATTCTGAAATATTACAAATTTGCATGTGTACACTTAAATTATAATCATAGGGATATTTGGTTGTTAAAATACCAACAAATATCTAGCACCTTCTTTATTAAACTATCAATGAGATGACTTTAGAAAATTTTTAATAGGATATTATAACTTAGGATTAACTCCTTTATTTTAGAAACATTTATTATAATGCCAACTCAGATAAACCCTATCTCGTACGTAGGTTGATTCCCGAATATTCGTTGTGAGTATGTCACCTTAGAAATCCTAATCCCACTGTCGCGAACTTATCGTACAAGGTCGTATTTTGGGGTTTAGTATACTAATATATTCTTATAATATTATTTATTAATGCTCTAGCCATGCATAGCATATCATACGATAACCAGGTTCGTTAATCGATCTTAGGCTTAATGACGAAGCTAGGACCTAGTCCGAGCATGCATCATGATTTTCATTGTATTATTAGTAGTAATTATTGGTTGTTGGTATGATTAGATGTAGGCGAACCTGAGGGGAGATTTGGGGACGCTGAAGAGGACCACCTACCGGATCAAGGCGAGTTAACACTTACTCTTTAGATGTGATCCGTATTAGGGAGAGATAGTGACTTTCCTTAGTGCGGATTAACATCGCTAATATCATGTTCATTACTCAGTTTTCCATAAACTATGTTGCTTACTTATTAAAGATGCATGCTTATTAGATTGCCTAATTGTTAATCATGTTATACTTATACATGCCTGCCTTGAAATGTTTAGCCTTGATGGCTGCCTTGATTGTCTTTGCTCTTGTTAGCCTATGATTAGTCTGATAACCACTTTAACCCTACCTAATGGGTAAAACTTGCTTAGACCGGCTTAGGCTTAACAAATCTTTTGGCTAATTGCCACGGAATGGTGAACCGATATTCACCGGTCATTCATTATTCTCATTTAAATGTGACATGACATATGACGGTTAGGGCTGGTAGATGCATGTTGGGCTGATTGTGTTTAGGGTATGATATGGGGGTACTTGGTCGGTTTGGGTCGGTCGGTTGGGAAAGTCCAAGTGTGTGGTGTGGTCGATGACCGTGGAAGTAGAGAAAGATTGGTGGGTTGCCCCAAGTTGGATTAGGACATCCTGAGGGATGATTAAGGCACGAGATGGCTAGTGCTGGGTTTAGCCCGGGGCTTACCCAGGAGGAGCGCGGATAGACACACGTAACGGGGAATTGCTGCCATCTGCGGGATGGTTCCAACACAACGCGTGGCCATCGCGCGGAGCACGAGACGTGGATTGCCAGTTGTGAGAGCTCTGCGGAGGCCCTCTGGGACCAGTCTCCATAGGGACTGGCATGGGTCTTCACCGAGGGTGAAAAAGGCCACACATCCCCAGGGTGACGGTCGGCTAGTGAGGGCCGGCAACCCTACTAGGCCAGGGTGATCATGCCATGGCATGTGTGGTCCGCAACAGGATTCGCCAAATCCTGGAATGATGGCAGAATTAGGATTGGTTGGGGGCAACCAGGAGAAAGTTTGGTTGGGAGCAACCAGGAGAAAGGCTGGAAAGTCTTGGCTGGTAGGGTGATCGAGGGTTGGTTAATTTAGGTGTTGATTGTGTATAAGCTGATATGGATTGAGGTGATTGGGTAAGCTGGTTGGGTTTATGATTGAGGGTTGGTCGAAGATGCTAGGACCATTACACGTAATAACTTCGTATAGCATACATTATACGAAGTTATACGAAGCAAACTATATATGTTCAGATGTTTAAAATGACCATTTAAGTTCATTATGACTAGAAAATGTTGTAATACACATCTTATAATGCCATAAATGACCATTTAGACAGGTAATTTGTAAAAGAAAATATTCCCTTTGCTGTAATGTACTTCAAATTAAACAATATATGTTTAAATGGACTATTTAACTTCATTATAATGTCTTGTGCATCCATATGTTCTTTTTATACCTCTTTTCTAATCATTTTGGTGGTTGTTAGATATGCCACCACCTCCTTCACCGTCTAATTTTTTCCCCGCAATCTCCCATATATAATTTCCTATTCGCATTGTTTTTCATAAAAGTTAAATGCATTAGAAGATTTGAACGAGCCACTGTGGTTTCTAAGGGTTCCGCCAGACCGCCACGATAGCTCGTCCTGCCCGTTCCTGGTGGCCGATCAGGAGATGAAGCTAGCAGTGCTGGAGCACTCTGGCGGGCCAACCACAGACACGAAGTTCTCTTTCCTAAATTATTTATTCCTCGCCGATAATGCTGGCCGGTCCGAGCAAATTAAACACATCATATGTACATGCTGTAGGGAGGTGGGGTTCAACCTCCAAAGCACCACTTAATCTACCACTCACAATTAATCTAATTTAGCCCTGGTCCTCACGTTACCACAACCTTTGCTACGTAATCTAATGGTAAGACCACTATAGCACTACAACTCCAACTTCGTGATTCCATGCAAGATGAAATTATATTAGCTAGGGCGGTGTTCCATACAGCTTCATCTCGCAATCACTAAGGAGATTTTGCCCTTGGCAATAATGACCCCTACAGCATCTAGTTAGTACGTACACTAAATTAGTGTGGTGTCCCACGTGTCAACCTCGCTAAACTATGGAGATGCAAAAGTCAAATGTGAGATGGAAGCCATCAGGAGATTAAAGTAAAGTGATTAAGGAATTGTTTGTTAGTTTCAGCTTTTTAATTATTTGGGTTTGCGTCGGATTATTTTAAGCTTGAAAAACGCCTGGGTTCGTACGTCCGATGGCATCAGACGCGCGCCGATCACCATGCTCCTCTCTTCCATCCGTCCCAAACAAATAAAGGTCCGGTTATGTTTTGTAAACGTCGATATTGGACCGAAAAAATAACAAACTAGATTATTTTTTGTTGACAAATAAAAAATTCTTTCCACACAAAAAGTGGTTAGGCCTAAACTACCTATTGAAACTTGAATTTTCTTTTATTGAAACTTGAGATTTTACCTTTTCAAACATTCATTTGTACTCTTGAAACTTTCAAATCTTTATTAAAACTTACACTACATGCCGGTAGTCCGACGCATCAAACTCGCGCGCCCGTGAAACCACTACAACACGGATATGCCTTTTGGGGCACTTTGTTTTACATGGCACTTGAGCCAAATGCCACTAAATAGAGTATTTAAGTCATTTATTTGCATTTAGGGGTACTAAATTGCACAACACATAATATTTGTCGGTGAAGAGTTTCTGCGGCACAAAATATGTGCCGGTTTATCTATTCACAAAGAGGGCATTTATAAATGTCGAGTTACTATTTTTTTCGGCACAAGACATGTGCCGACAAATAAGGAAAAAGGACAGATGACAAGTGCCGGCATAGATGAAGTGCGGTAATTGTTATATGCACAGAATTTGATGTGCCGTGGAAACCCCAATTTTAGGCGCGATCTAAATCCACCGGGCGCGCGGGAGAGTACGCAAATAAAAAAATAGCCTGGTCTAGTTCTCTAGATACATCAATATTTGTTCATCAATCTAAGTGTCATATGCCACCAGTATAAATGAATAAGTGAATGAATGTCGGGTGAATATTGGTTTCCACGACATTTCTACCTAAGTGTTAGTTTCAAACCTAATCAAAATTTACCCACTAAATAGGGATAAAGTTGTTAACAAGCTAAACTTAGGCTATCAAAGGAAGTGACAGTGAAGGCAGTTATAACTGTCAGTGAATGGAAATAAAGGATAATCTTGTTTCTAACATAAATAACAAATAGATACATTTCATATAGCATGCGTCATGCCAATAAACATAGTTTACAAAACTGGGTTTAAATATGAAATAAGGTATGTTAACTTGCCTGGACCTGGAGAGTGGTAGACCTCCTCCATTAACGAAATTACCCAAGTTGTTTACGTCTATTCACAAAATTTAACATCAAATGAACAACGAAATGCAAGTAAATATGATGCATGCATGCATTTTTCCTAAATGTGGGACGAATGCAAAAAATTAATAATTTTATCTATATTAGTGTGACTAGTCTAGTCATAGCATGTATGGTGATAATTTACCAATCTATCGTCTTAACATTTTTTTTGGGTCCAGACAAGTAATTTACATTTTCTACTAATTTATTAGGTTTTTCTTAACTTAATCGAAAACACTTCTACCGGGCCACTTAATCGAAAACTTAATCGAAGTTTCATCCAAGTTTCATCAGATTTTATCAGCACACGGCCAAGTTCAAAGACGTGAGCGCCCTATCTCCGCCCCCACTCCGTCGGTTTTTTTATGTTCGTGGTTGCCGATTCCGCGGGGATCTGGCTTGCCTGGCTGGTTCCGGCCCCGAGCTCCCGATGTGCCGATCTGAGGCGTTAAATGGTTGCTGGGGCTCGGTCCTCGCGATTTGCGTATTCTGAAATCGTTGTTTGTGGTGTCGCCAGACGCAGGAGGCGACAACTCTTGGTGGTGGTGTGAGGCGACAACTCTTGGTCGAAAAGATTTTGTAGTATCAGATTCTTGCTCTTTCGTTCCTTTTCTTTTTAGCCAACAGTGTTCACCTTTTCTGTTTCATGTAGTGCTATGTGCGGCCATGCTTAACTCCTGCTCTAAATCGTGTAGAGAGCTTTGTGCTCACAAATGCTGTGTTGGAACATGCAATTGAATGCATAGTTTTAGTTTTTATGCTTCTAAAAAAATCTTTCACAATATACAGCATGTAATGCTTTTGTCCCCTTATTTTATGTAAAAATCAACAACATATGTGCTATGGATTGGGATGAGGGAGGAGGGACGGCGGCATGCAGAATTATGCCGGCGTCCTAATAGATGGAAAACAGGGGAGGCAACAGATAATTAATCTATTGCTTAAGCTTTATTAATTGGCCGGCTATGCCTTTTATACTCAAGGCTGCGGCAAGATTACAATCACCAATTGAAGATAACAACCTTAACTAAGAGATAATATTTATCTAACTAACTAATTCAGAGATAGCTTATCAAATACTTATCTATTACTCATCTACTGAACCTGGTTCAGCCGCTGGAGAAGAGGATGGACCAGGGTCAGTGCCCGCGGCTGTTCTCTTCCTCCTTGCATAGACTTGGCCGAACCCAAACCTGACAATATACATATTGACATGGCATAAACCTTTGGCCCATCCTTATACAACCACCTCTGTTGGTCGAGTTTTTTTTGATAATATTGTCAAACTCCATGGCATTCCTTCCTCCTTGCATAGACTTGGCCGAACCGAAACCGAAACCCAAACCCAAACAGAGGTGGTTGTATAAGGATGGGCCAAAGGTTTATGCACTAGTGAAGATCACATCCCTGTCACTGATAATAGAGGAAGGAATGCCATGGAGTTTGACAATATTATCAAAGAAAACTCGACCAACAGAGGTGGCTGTATAAGGATGGGCCAAAGGAATAAAGTGGGCATATTTGGAGAAACGATCGATCACTGTGAGAATCACCGTCTTGCCGCCCACCTTTGGTAGACCTTCGACAAAGTCCATAGCAATATCACTCCATGGCTGTTGTGGGACATGAATAGGCTGTAATAACCCTGTTGGATGTAGGTGCTCCGTCTTGTTGCGCTGACAAGTGTCGCAAGAACGAATATACGCTTGAATCAATGGACGAACCTTGGGAATATGGAAGTTAGCCCGTAAACGGTGGAGAGTTTTCTGAATTCCCTCGTGTCCCGGTGAATGAGCCATTCCAATAATCAATGGTACTTGTGGAGAAGAATCAGGGACATAAATCTTCCTATCATACAGGACGAATCCATCCTGCAGGGACCAAGGTAGAGGTCGCTGACCTTGTTGAACTTCATCCCGAACCTTGCACCATTGCACATCGGTGGACAACGCCTCTTGCAATTCCGTGAAGAAGGAAAAGCTCGGCGCTGAAATTGCGAAGACAGTTGGTGTCCCAATAGGAAGATCGCCATCTCGCCGAGATAGTGCATCAGCGACCGTGTTGAGGCGGCCTGGTCGGTATTCGACGGTAAAATCATATCCGACCAACTTGCTTGCCCATTGGTGTTGCGGAAGTGTGGAGAGGCGATGGTCAAGCGAGTACTTAAGGCTATAGTGATCGGTCTTGATGATAAAAGAGCGACCCCAAAGATAAGGTCGCCAATGCCTTACAGCCTGTACTAAACCAATAAGTTCGCGCTCATAGGCGGCCAACTTAGTATGCCGTATCGCGATGGGCCTGCTATAGAAAGCCAGCGGTCCTTTACCTTGATGCAACACAGCCCCAAATCCGGACAGCGACCGTGTTGAGGCGGCCTGGTCGGTATTCGACGGTAAAATCATATCCGACCAACTTGCTTGCCCATTGGTGTTGCGGAAGTGTGGAGAGGCGATGGTCAAGCAAGTACTTAAGGCTATAGTGATCGGTCTTGATGATAAAAGAGCGACCCCAAAGATAAGGTCGCCAATGCCTTACAGCCTGGACTAAACCAATAAGTTCTCGCTCATAGGCGGCCAACTTAGTATGCCGTATCGCGATGGGCCTGCTATAGAAAGCCAGCGGTCCTTTACCTTGATGCAACACAGCCCCAAATCCGGAACCTGAAGCATCACACTCAACCACAAACGGAAGAGCGAAGTCCGGCAGGTGCAACACAGGGGCTGTGGTAAGGGCCTGTTGTAAGGCTGTGAAAGCCGCTTGGGCTTCCAGGGTCCAGGTAAAGGCCTCCTTGCACAGAAGCTTGGTAAGAGGGGCTGCAATGGTGCCATAGTTGTGGATGAAACGCCTATAATACCCAGCTAGACCCAAGAATCCGCGAACAGCCCGCACTGTCGTGGGAATCGGCCACTGCTGCACTGCTTCTACCTTCTGTTGATCCATGGCGACGCCTTTGGCAGACACGACGTGGCCAAGATAAGCCACGGAGGTCGCCCCAAATGAGCACTTGGACTTTTTTAGAACGAGACCATGGTGTTGGAGGGCCTTGAATACCTGACGGAGGTGGCACAAATGCTCTGCCCAAGATGAACTATATATAAGAATGTCATCAAAGAACACAAGCACGAACCGACGAAGGAAAGGGCCAAGGATATCATTCATCAATGCTTGGAAGGTTGCCGGCGCATTGGTTAATCCAAAAGGCATAACCAAGAATTCGAAGTGACCATGGTGTGTGCGGAACGCCGTCTTGTGTACATCTGCCGTGTGCATACGCACCTGATGGTATCCAGAACGCAGATCCAATTTGGTAAAGAAACGAGCACCGTGCAACTCATCGAGCAGCTCTTCGACCACTGGTATTGGAAATTTGTCTTTGATTGTCCGCTCGTTCAATGCGCGATAATCCACACAGAAGCGCCAAGTATCATCTTTCTTCCTAACCAGGAGCACGGGTGAGGAAAAGGCTGATGTACTCGGACGAATAATCCCCTGCTGCTGCATCTCTTGGCATTGGCGTTCCAACTCGTCCTTCTGGAGCTGTGCATAGCGATAGGGATGTACCGCCACAGCGTCAGTCCCTTGTTTGAGATGAATCCGGTGATCATACGGTCGTGTTGGTGGCAGCCCGGTTGGAGCTTCAAAAAGTGTGTTGAATTCAGACAGGAGAGCGGGCAGCAGGTCTTTCTGGACTCCGGTGCTCATCTGGTGGAGAGATGGCTCCAGGCGTTGGCCCTGCAGCGTGATCTTCCTGTTCGAGTGCCAAAATGTCATCGTCAGGTGGTTGAAATCCCACTGGATCGGTCCCAGGGTTGCTAACCATTGCACCCCCAAGACGACCTGCAGTCCGGCCAGTGGAATGGCGTAGCAGTCCACTGCAAAGGTCTCATGGCCGATCTGCAATGGAACGGTGGGGCTCAGTCCGGCTCCCTGAATGGCGTCGCCATTGGCCACCGCAACCCGTAGGGGTTGATGAGTTGGCCGAAGAGGAAGGCCCAATGCCGACCGCACAGATTCATCTATGAAATTGTTTGTCGAGCCGGAGTCCACCAGCGCACGCAGTCGTTGACCGCCCACCTCCACCTCCAGCTGCATAGTACGGCCAGCATAGATGCCGGTCAGCGCATTCAGCGAGATGGAGGGATGTTCTTCTGATATTGCTGTGATATCTTCTCCCTCTGTAGTGTCGGTGATGTCTAGGAAGAACAGCTTCTTACACTCGTGGCCATGCTCCCACTTCTCATCACAGTTGTAGCAAAGACCCATCTTACGGCGTTCCTCCATCTGGGCGCGAGTGAGTTGGCGGATGAATCTATTGCCAGTTTGAGGATTACCGATACCGGCTGCATTGGTCGTTGCGGATGGCACCGTGGTCGCCTTGGTCGCGCCGCGATTGGTGGTCGCCGTCCGCCCCATCGCCTGTTGGACAAAGGTTTTGATCTCGTCCTTCTCCGCCTGCTTCTGTTCTTCAAACTCCAGGGCGAGGCTCATGGCGTCGGCAAGAGAAGTTGGTCCAGCTCGCTCCACCTGAGGCCCTATCGATCCGGCTAGACCCGCAGTGAACATCTCAATATGCAGATCATTGGGCAAGTCGGAGCGGGGCAGCAGCGCTTGGAACTTCTCCTGATACTCCGTCACGGTACCCGTCTGTGTTAGCTTCTTCAATTCCCTCACCTTGTTTCGCCGGGAGGGGGGACCAAACCGGAGATGCATCATCTCCTTAAACTCTGCCCAATTCGGAACCCCGCTTTCTTGCTCAGCTAGGCAGTACCACTCTTGCGCCTTGTCCACCAAGTGGTAAGCTGCCACGGGGACCTTCTCTGCTGCTGGAGTGCGTTGAGCACGGAAGAATCGGTCACAACGACTGAGCCAGACCATGGGGTCCTTTTCGCCGTCATAGGTTGGGAATATCATCCGTTGGTACTTCGGTGGCATGGACGATTCGGCCGGGTCAGCCTCGTCGTCGCCTCCTGGAGCGGCCACGCCGGATTGCCCCTTCCGCCGTGCCTGAGAGGCGCCGGAGCCTTCCAGGGCCGCCATCCGAGTGTCATGTCGCATGAGACGCGTGTTCAGGGTGGTGATTAGCGCTGCGTGTGCGTCGGTGGTACGTTGCACATCCGACACCGCTGCAGTGGCGTCGGCGAGCTGCTGCTTGATGTCGGCAAACTCTTCATGGATCATCTTGGTCAGCTCGGTCATGGAAGTCGTGAATTGGCTAGTGGTGATATAGGGGTCGGAACCATCGCCGCCGGTCATGATGGCGTCGAGATGGCTCTGATACCAAGTTGTTATGAACTGGGATGAGGGAAGAGGGACGGCGGCATGCAGAATTATGCCGGCGTCCTATTAGATGGAAAACAGGGGAGGCAACAGATAATTAATCTATTGCTTAAGCTTTATTAATTGGCCGGCTATGCCTTTTATACTCAAGGCTGCGGCAAGATTACAATTCACCAATTGAAGATAACAACCTTAACTAAGAGATAATATTTATCTAACTAACTAACTCAGAGATAACTTATCTAATACTTATCTATTACTCATCTACTGAACCTGGTGCAGCCGCTGGAGGAGAGGATGGACTAGGGTCAGTGCCCGCGGCTGTTCTCTTCCTCCTTGCGTAGACTTGGCCGAACCCAAACCTGACAGGATGTAATATAGACTTTTTCCTTTAAAAAAACACCGGAGGAAATTATTTAGGAACATGATTTTTCATTAATTAAATTTATGTGCTAAGAAAATTTACAACCTTTTATAGTAAAAATGTTTTCATGAGGCTAGATTAGTGTGTGACCGTGCAACTATTTCTTGCTTGTACAGCCTGACTTACTGTATGTTGATTCGTTATATCCACTGAAATACATACTTTTCATGCTAATTTCAGAGCTCCATTGCCTGATTCTGTGAAAGATACCTTAGATGAAGGTATTAGCTTGTTCAGACTGCATCAAAGAAGGCATGGAAGGTATAAAACTGTTCATCAATGTTGGCTTTTTTCAAGTACATTGTGGGGAAAATTTTATTATGGATTGTGAAGAAATCCTATATCTGTACCATAGCACCTCTTGATTACATAATTGCCACGAATTGTGGCATGAATGTAAACAAGAGAATCTCAAATATAGTGTTGCTTCAGATGATAATGTGGACAAGACTATATAGCGTTCTTAAATTTTTTGTTCTTTCTATACTGACTGTTTTTCACAAAACAATGTCAAACTCAAGAGCCGAGCCATCAAAAGGTTCATATGCCAAAGAATGGGCGCAGTGGGAGAAAAGGTTGCGCCAGGTGTTGTTTGAGCATGCCGATTATCTTAACTCAATTCAGGTAACCATGTTTAATTTGTTGGTCATTCAGCATCTGTGTTTTTTTTAGGGAATCATGATAGTATTTGTCGAATGGCTATCATCCATTAGCAAATCCAGAAGTGTTTAACCTTTACCACAAGGATATAGGTAGTTTTCACAAAAAAAAAAAGTTGTGGGGTCTTGCACCTCCCTTCACTTTTACATGCTAAAAGGGAAAGAACACTTTCTAAGCTTAGCCACCTTAGCCCAAAGGAAGTTACTGGGAGATTAATTCTAAAGAATCACTTTACCCTGTTGCCAATGTATGGGAATGAGAGCACCATATTAATTCATAACATATACTTTTATCTCTTATTTAGCAATAGCAGGGCAGAGACTTTATAATTTTGAAGTGGTGTGCTTCAACTAGGGTGTTATCTGGTATGGTATACACTAATATTTCCTACTGAAACCTTAAGCCAACCAGGATAGTTAATCTTAACCAAGCTAGGTTAGATTAAACCAATTTTTGTGTTCGCAACTAATTCAGTTAGTCTTGAATACTTGTTGGCTGGGTTAGGGTTAGTTTGATGATCTATCTGTTTACCTATTATGAACATAGATATGGGTAGAGGAGATAACAGAGTAGAGAGGGATAAGCGTAAAAACTGCTTGCTACAAAGGTGTGATTGCATTGCATAGAAAGATGATACATTTCTTATGTTAATAATGTCTTTTGTAGGTTCCCTTTGACTCTGCAGTTAAAGAAGTACTGGAGCAGTTAAAGGCTGTTGCAAAAGGTGATATCACTATCAGAACGCCCAGCACAATGAAGCGGAAGTTTGGCAATATCATTTTTTCGTATAACTTCGTATAATGTATGCTATACGAAGTTATTACGGGTTCCCTGGTTAAGATGCCTCTCCTGAAGCCAGATAGGTATAAATGTCTTGTGTTCTTTTGCTGTTCCTACTGTCTGTTTATAAATTTGAGCTATGCACTTCTTTTAAAAAAACACTGGAGGAAATTATTTAGGAACATGATTTTTCATTAATAAATTTATGTGCTACGAAAATTTACAACCTTTTATAGTAAATATGTTTTCATGAGGCTAGATTTAGTGTGTGACCGTGCATCTATTTCTTGCTTTGTACAGCCTGACTTACTGTATGTTGATTCGTTATATCCACTGAAATACATGCTTTTTATGCTAATTTCAGAGCTCCATTGCCTGATTCTGTTAAAGGTACCTTAGATGAAGGTATTAGCTTGTTCAGACTGCATCAAAGAAGGCATGGAAGGTATAAAACTGTTCATCAATGTTGGCTTTTTTCAAGTACGTTGTGGGGAAATCTTATTATGGTTTGTGAAGAAGTCCTATATTTGTACCATAGCACCTCTTGATTACATAATTGCCACGAATTGTGGCATGAATGTAAACAAGAGAATCTCAAATATAGTGTTGCTTCAGATGATAATGTGGACGACTATATAGCGTTCTTAAATTTTTTATTCTTTTTATACTGACTGTTTTTCACAAAACAATGTCAAAATCAAGAGCCGAGCCATCAAAAGGTTCATATGCCAAAGAATGGGCGCAATGGGAGAAAAGGTTGCGCCAGGTGTTGTTTGAGCATGCCGATTATATTAACTCAATTCAGGTAACCATGTTTAATTTGTTGGTCATTCAGCATCTGTGTTTTTTTTAGGGAATCAAGATAGTATTTGTCGAATGGTTATCATCCATTAGTAAATCCAGGAATGTTTAACCTTTACCACAAGGGTATAGGTAGTTTTCACAAAAAAAAGTTGTGGGGTCTTGCACCTCCCTTCACTTTTACATGCTAAAAGTGAAAGAACACTTTCTAGGCTTAGCCACCTTAGCCCAAAGGAAGTTACTGGGAGATTAATTCTAAAGAATCACTTTACCCTGTTGCCAATGTATGGGAATGAGAGCACCATATTAATTCATAATATATACTTTTATCTCTTATTTAGCAATAGCAGGGCAGAGACTTTATAATTTTGAAGTGGTGTGCTTCAACTAGGGTGTTATCTGGTATGGTATACACTAATATTTCCTACTGAAACCTTAAGCCAACCAGGATAGCTAATCTTAACCAAGCTAGGTTAGATTAAACCAATTTTTGTGTTCGCAACTAATTCAGTTAGTCTTGAATACTTGTTGGCTGGGTTAGGGTTAGTTTGATGATCTATCTGTTTACCTATTATGAACATAGATATGGGTAGAGGAGATAACAGAGCAGAGAGGGATAAGCGTAAAAACTGCTTGCTACAAAGGTGTGATTGCATTGCATAGAAAGATGATGTATTTCTTATGTTAATAATGTTTACTTTCGTAGGTTCCCTTTGACTCTGCAGTTAAAGAAGTACTGGAGCAGTTAAAGGCTGTTGCAAAAGGTGATATCACTATCAGAACGCCCAGCACAATGAAGCGGAAGTTTGGCAATATCATTTTTTCGTATAACTTCGTATAATGTATGCTATACGAAGTTATTACGGGTTCCCTGGTTAAGATGCCTCTCCTGAAGCCAGATAGGTATAAATGTCTTGTGTTCTTTTGCTGTTCCTACTGTCTGTTTATAAATTTGAGCTATGCACTTCTTTTAAAAAAACACTGGAGGAAATTATTTAGGAACATGATTTTTCATTAATAAATTTATGTGCTACGAAAATTTACAACCTTTTATAGTAAATATGTTTTCTCGTATAACTTCGTATAATGTATGCTATACGAAGTTATTACGCTTTTTAACAGGATTCAACTCAGGAATGAATATTGATTTTGGTTTTTATACCTTATCAACAGGCTCAAAGTAGAATTTCACATCGGCGTGGAAAGATTCAGCCACTGTGAACAGTTTCTTATCCGCAAATATCTGTACTACATCTCCAGACTGACCTTTATACTTTTTGCATTGATGTAACGCAAATGGCACCACTTGATTTTCATGCAGCCATGGTCGTATAACTTCGTATAATGTATGCTATACGAAGTTATTACGCAGAGCATTGAGCACAGGGTCACCGTTAATGCACACAAGGAGAGAGTGTCCATTTCTGCCTTTCACCTTCCAAATTTTAATACAAGCGTGGGACCGCTATCTGAACTTGTTAGTGAAGATGGGAAGAAATACAAGACTCTGAGAGTGGAAGAGATTGCCAAGGTTGTTTTCTCAAGCAAACTTGATGGAAAGAAAACCAAGGATTATACCATGCTCCGCGTCTGAGTCTATGCGCAGAAGCTAAGAACTGCATTGTCACAGTCAAATAATTCTCAAAACATTTTCAATGGCTCTTATTTGTGTTACTATTAAGAAACAAGTGGTGCAATTTAAATTACTACTAAATTTTATGTACTCCCTTGTGATGAAAAGTCATTCACATGCTGTTAAAAAATGCCATGTAACATGCCTTTCGTGCGTTTCCACTCACCTCCCCTGCCGTAATATATAGCCAATTCTTGCCTCAGCCCTAATCAAATATCGTCGCCCGTGATCGAAACTAAGGCACCCAAACTTTTAATGCAAGGTTGACTTGTGTATTTGTGAGCTAGATAGACTTAAACGGGTGATAGGGCATTATGGTGAAGGACATCTAGACATGTAGCCCTATTTATTTCGATTAAGGATCAAAAATTGGTCTCATCGCTCAAGTTACTATAGGTCCAACAACACGTGTATCATAAAAACACTTGGCCAATTCTACGTGCATGCTCGAATCATTCGGTA
>SPJY01006728.1:3158264-3186611 GCA_005191435.1 Raddia distichophylla | reverse complement strand
GGAAAAAAAAGAAGAGAAAAGGAGAGGAGGGTTCGCGGCGTACGTGCGTCCGAAACTCTCTGTAAACACATTCCATTCAACCACAACCAAAGAGCTAAGGCTCAGCAGGAGTAGGACTATTACCCGCGAGGGGGTCCGAACCTGGGTAATTCCGGTGTGTTGCTCCTCGCTGCGTTCAGTGCTCAATCGAATCGAGCTCGACCGAAAGGCTAGCAAGACGAGAAATCTGACCAGGGGTGTGATCCGCAGTGGTTGAGCGGTGAGCACGCCGTCAAGCTGAAAAAACTAAGAAAAATTGTTTGGACGGACCCTATGAATAACTATGGATGTGTTTGGTTTTGTCGACTCGGACGATCTCGTTTAACATGAAACTATTTTTTGTTTGGTTGGCATGCTGGTAGGTTGGCCACCACCGCCCCTACCCTGGTGCGGCCACCTTCGCTCGTTCTCCTACACTACCGCTTCCCCCTACGCCTCCCCTACCACTTCACGGCCACCTCCCCCTTCTTCCCAGCGTCGTCACCTCTGTCCCTTCCCCTGCCCCGCCGCCTCCCCCTTTCCATGAGCCAACCCGTTTTCTCTTCGTCGCCGTCTCCTCCTTGTCGGCGCGACCTCCTCCCTGCCAGATCCATCTTTTCTCCCATCAATGCACCGTAGGCCAAGATCTACCAAGGATATAGTGGCCAGCAATGGATTTCAAACCGACCATGAGCATGCAAAAATTATGTCTTTAACACAATGAGCTCCCTATACCCTTTTATCAAGTCATTTTTTCTCGTTTGCTATCCTCTCCTACAGCATACCTATCTTCAAAAACAGTGCAAACGATGAGGAAATAGAATATCAACATATGGAGATCATGATGGAAAGTCAGTCCATTTAGAAGACAAGATGGATACTCTATCAAAGTAATATAGAGAACAAACATATTTAGAAATACAAAGTTATATAGAGAACAAACATATTTAAAAATCGAGAAAAATTCTTTTTTGAGGGACTCTTCTGGTACTTCAATGTACCAAACGTAGTGCCCTGTTGGCCAAAAGAAAATGGCATTTTGCCAAGCGCCAAGGTTGCATAATTCATAATTGCATCGCCACGGGGTGCCCACTGCGCACCTCTGTGCCTCGATCGGGAGGGCTCTATGCTTTGAATGTCGCTGCTCCGGCCTCACGCTAGTCCGTAGGGCATTCATTGATCGTCAAGCTCGTGGGCTCCTTGTCCCGAGATCCTCGGCTCATACCAATTCCCAATAAGATCCTCCTTTCCGCCCATGCTGAAGGCTGAACGCCTGCATGCAAGAGTATGGACTCAGGTGCGCAAACATCATCCTTCGGTGCAAAACATGTGAACCCTAGACGAGCTCACCGTTCAACATGAAACCACAAGTACACTTTTTATTTACCACAGCAGGTTTCCTGTGGAAGTGCACCTTTTATTTACCTCACATGTTTCCAATGGCCCAGCGACGGCAGGAGAGGTGGTATAGGGCCTATGAGATCTTTGGAAGTCAAAATCGACTGATAGAGGCAACTTATGTTTTGCGAAGTCGTGAAAATTGTTTCCATGTTCCACACATATATGTCTAAATCTGCATTAAGTTTCATGTTTTTTTTATCGAAATGGTTTATGCATATTTCTCTTGAGCTCTCTAGAGTGGCATGGTTGAGGATAGTGATGCTTATCTTTTTGAAAAAAGGATTAGGCTTCGGATAGTCCCTAGGTTGGTGTCTGGTTTCTGCATCATTGGCTTCATGGTCGGTAGTGACAAAGGTTGTGTCTATTGCCCATAATGGACTACATGCTGTCATGCTGATGCTTTTCAGTGCTCTATAAGTGTCTAGATGGTGTTGAGGCTAATCTTTCAATAAAACCCTTCAACATGGAATGGGCGTGCACTTTTGATTTACGGTCCAATCGGAATCTCCATACCACCGGTGCTATTGTTGAGACCCAAAAACAAAGTCAGTTCTCTTTTGCCTATATTAGTTCCTAGATCAAGTAAGCTAGATCAATTCTCTGTTTAGTGTCGAGACCCAAAACAGTCAAATATTCGAAGTACTTTTTTACATCAAAGTGTGCATGCTAATGTGGCAATTATTACAAATATTTGGCATGCAACCCTAGAACAACGGAATTATTAAATAATAAATTCAACACCAATATAAAGCAACAAATAAACATAACCCACATGTAAGTTGTAGGACGAACTCCTAAATGTCATAAAAGTCTTAATCTTGAACTCTAACAGTTAACTTCTCCCCGTGGTACTTCTCTCCTTCAGACTCATAGCTCTGCGAGTAAAAAACTGCTTGTTGGATTGAGCAGCCACGAGGTTGAAACATGAGGTTTATTATAGTTACTTACTCGCAAGCCAATTGACTAATGCATGCAAGGATTCCAAGGGGTGGTTCGGTTTATTTTTTAAATCCAAATTTTAAAGAATGTCTCCTAATCATTTGAAAGTGTTTTGCAAAGGTAACATAAATTGGATCATTGAAATACTTTTCTTTGAAATTCCGGCACTGACCGAGTTGCCCAAAGCCTGGCTATCTCACGGCTCTAATGATGGTTTTCATTATATTCTCACAACACCCACTGTAGGATAGTAAAACCAGCTCTGAAACAAATATAGGGAAAAGGGAATAAAACTACATATTATTGTGATCACGCCATTGTACCCTTGATCATGGGCACAACTTTAATGAAAGTTTCCACTCTTGCAGAGTTTGTACACTTCTCCTACAAGAGATCAACATCCTTTGGAATCACCCAAAGCGGGACGAGCACCACAAAGTCTTCGACTAAACTTCTTCTATCTCAAACATTCCCATTAAAGATTCCATCGTTGTGCTAGTGTGTTCGGTTGATAAAAATCTCCTCTTGTGTCTTGTAGTACATGGTTGATCTTCATTTCCTACTTCACCCTATGGAATACACAAACTAAAAGTTTGAAGGCTACTTAAATATAGGGCTTGCCCATACAATCACTCGATGGTTGTACTATTAACCTTAGTCGACAACCACAAGCTATCGGTCCTTATGAACTTGGGTGGTTCTCACACTAAGCCCAAATCTCATGCTATGTTGCACCCTTCTTATAACCATCCACCAAAAACGAGGTTGAAAACCATTTGGAAATCTCAGGCATCACCCACTACCTTGCTCTAGCATTTTGCCTACCATGATAGTCCCAACTATCCTGAAAATAGTATTTGCTCCAATAAGTCATTTATCAAGATAATATAATCACATCAAAAAAATATATAACTAGTGTCAATTCTAAGCAAGTTTAAAGTAAATTATACAAGGATATGAATATTTACAAAATAATACTAAGTTGCAAAGGTATTGTCACAGAAATTTCAATATCAGGTCATTAACTAGCAACCTAGGACAATTAGCATTTTAATGTTTAATATAGCACATAATTTTTGTATCAAAATATTTGTAAACATGGGATTTGCAACATGAGTCAACAAGAACTTACCTCAACAACAAGGATCGCGGAGGGATCTACACCAAGAGTATCTAACGAGGAAAATATACGAATAAGCACAATATAGAAGAATAAAATAAATGAACATCTATGCACATACCTATATGAATAACCAGAAATAAACAGTGATTTTTAGGCCTTTTCTGCTTCAGCTTAAAGTTAAGTTGAGTTTTATTGTAACAAATTTTGTTATTTTTGTATAGCATATATGTACTAATTTGCAATGATGGTAAAACTATTTTTTTATTTTTTAGTATTATTAGACCACTTTTTGATGACTTTCAATTTTTGCTACAGTAAAACTCAACTTTACTCAACGCTGAAACAACAAGGCCTTAGAGTATTTAGAAATTTTTTAATATTTAATGAATTTAAGAGAGAATTAAAGGTATTTCCAAAAGCTAATAAATAACAGAAAATAAAACATCTTTCGAAAATTCCCAAATTTTATGAAAAGTTGATCTTGATTTTAGTATCATTACAAAATTTATTTTACAATTTGTTAGCTCTGTACCATTAGATATAAAATAAATAAATTTAAATAATCAATTAAATCACCAAAATGTTTTATTGGCCTGGCCTGCACTATAATAGGCCTGGCCTAGCTTGGGCGTGAGGCGATCATGGCTATTGTGGCGTGGCCCAGTGGGGCAGTTCAGGAGGAGGTGGCAGCGCCATCCTGCACTATAGCAGGAGGTGTCGTGGCTGGGCGCCGACAAGTGGGGCCCACCTATCGGTGACCCAAGGCAGGGGTACCGTTGGCGGCTCAGGATGGCGCAGGGACAAGTCTTCGGTGCTGGCAAGACTCCTACGAGCCAGGTGGAAATGAAAGGGTGGTGAGGGGGTCACTTGGAGGAGCGCGAGGAGGTAGGAGGTGGCTGCCAGTGGGAGGCGGCGTAAGGAGTTGGAGGCTCGGCGGGAGGCGGCATTGGTGGCGAGGCAGAGAGCGGCGGGTTCAAGGGAGTGTGGAGACCCCGCTAAATTCACATATGGTTCAATGGAGAAAATATTTGCTAGCTACCGGATCATGCAGAGGGGAGGCGACCGTACGCGACCTAGGTGAGGGGAGGTGGCAGGAGAGGCGGCGTCGGCGACGAGGCAGAGAATGGCAGGTTCAAGGGAGTGTGGAGACCCTGCTAAATTCACGTACGGTTCAATGAAGATAATATTTGCTAGCTACCAGATCATGACAAGGGGAGGCGGTAGTACGCGACCTAGGTGAGGGGAAGTGGCAGGGGAGGCGACGGCGCGTGGCTTGGGTGAGGGGAGGTGGCACGTCGATAGGGAAGGCGTCCGATGGAGATAACGACGGTGACCACAAATTTGACGAGGACATCCTCGGTTCACCCAGCCGCTGACATCCGAGGAAGAGGACGGGCGGTCGGGGAGAAGATAGAGAGGGAAGAGAAAGAAGAAGAGAGAGAGACAAGAAGGCACACACACATACATATGGGTCCCACTGCCACCTCATATGCTACAGGCTAGCTCACCTGCCACATTAGCAAAACCACCCAGAAACCACCGCGGTACGTTATTTGTACATTTTTCTTGGTTTCGAAGGATGGAATACCTGCTTTCACACTTTATGAGAATATGCAGAGAAAGGGTCATAGTTCAGGCTGTAACATAAATTTTGCCCTTTCAAATATATGAGCCAAGATTAAAAACAAGGTTGCAAACGTTCTTAGATTAATAAGTTTCAAAATAAAGCAGTCACATAAATTTGGTTTAAATGTTTTCAGAAAATTTTACCGGGCGCAAGAGGAGGCGATCAGAATTGAAGAGAATTCTGCATAGTTCTAGTTTGCGTTTGTGTTGATGTAGTTTGTGTTTGTGCTGTATGCACTTCCCAAAGAACGCATGTGCATGCGTAATTAAGGAATATAATTATTTTCATGTTTTAATGTAGTTACTATGTACACACCCAGAAAATGGAAGCATAATCTTTGAGACGGTCTGAAAGAATGGGCAAGCTGATTTTTTTTTTAAAAAAAGTCAGAAGTAACGATTTTTCCATCTATCCAGGTCGGCAAATTTGTGCAGTCTCTTTCGACATGATCTTCATGTTCGTAATTATACTTATCGCCATACTAATGACCAGTTTTTCATGAGTATGACTATTGCTAAATACACAAAATCAGTAACGGAGCTGGCCTAAGGGCACTTACCATGCATTTCTCTTCATTCGTTTCTTGTTATGTCATGTAGCATAGTAGGATGATATTGCATAAAATTAATACAGAGAGAGAATAGATGATTTATTTTTTAAGAAACCATTTCAACGTTTTTTTTCAAAGCTTTAAAATTAATGCGTAGAGAGAAGGTGTCTTTGAAAAAAGGAAAAAATATTAATCATGTAAACGATATTAAGATACAATAAAATGGAGGCACCACCACTTGTATACTCACTTCGTCCCAAAAAGAATGTCATTTTAGTTTTAAATTTTGTTCCAAAAAGAATGTCAACTAGACTGTGGTCTATGGGTCCCACTCCATTGATTAAATATGGAGTACTTTTTGTTTGGCTCATGCATGTGCTCCTCTTTTCATGCATATTTATTAGGATTATTATCCCCAACCAGCAAACTTTAATCCAACCAATTAGAGGTACATACATCATTTGGCTTAGTTATTATTCTTTCAGTTTGAATGTTAGAATGACATTTTTTGGAGACATAGTGATTATTTCATAGATGACATGACATCTATAAAAATGATGTTTAAAAATCTTACATTAGAACTGTATAAAAGTGGACAGATTCAATTAGGACATTCTTTCATGTTGTTCCCTGAAATCAATGACCTATTTATTTACATGCAGGTTCTTCCCCCAACAATTAATTTATTTACTGGCAGACTACGTTTTCTTTTTAAATTTCGTACTACACTGAATTGAACACAAGCTGCCAATTTCTCGAGCTAACGAATTACATTGACTTTGATTTTTCAAAAAATATCAAAAGACGTCTTCATAGTGCATTTTTTAGAAAAGGCATGCCCTAAAAAAAATCACACAATATATCCTTGAAATAACAATTTGATCGATATTATAGTATACCACCATACAATATTTTCTCATATCTGTTAACTAAAAGATTTCTTCTTAAAGTCCTCTGGTGTCCTCTCGATATTAATTCCATCAAGCCGGTTTAATTTGCACAAGAAATTCTTTGCTCCCCCAAAACAC
This sequence comes from Raddia distichophylla, assembly GCA_005191435.1. Lineage (NCBI taxonomy): Eukaryota > Viridiplantae > Streptophyta > Magnoliopsida > Poales > Poaceae > Raddia > Raddia distichophylla. Next base: position 3,179,925 of record SPJY01006728.1, on the reverse strand, counting down.
TTTTAGTTACCTCCTCGGTGCATTCCCAATGCCACCTCGATTTATCCCCTATCTGATCACTATTCATCTATTTTTCAATTATTAATTTATCTCTTCCTATATTATTCTCTCTTATATTTTGTTCCGTACCTATTGCGTATTTGCAATACAGGCGTAGGGATCAGTTGGATCTTTGATTAAGTAATATTTTTTTACTGACCTCGTCTAAGCTAGAGAGGGGGTTAAATTGGAGTTGCTACAGTAATGTGTTAGGGGCAGTATAGCGGTGTACTCCCTCCGTCCTGAAATATAAGTATTTCTAGCATTTAAATTTTGTCCTCAAATATAAGGATTTCTAGGGTAGTTAGTGACCTAACACTAGCTCATTTAATGAATGATGAGAGTGGTTGTGAGTAGTGAATGGTAGTGGGAGGAAATCTAATAAGGCTATCATAGCATTTTATAGTCTTTCTTGATTTACTATAAAATGTTTAGAAATACTTATATTTTAGGACTGAGGAAGTACCATGAAGAATGCTCTTGTTACCTGTACCTACTTTGCACCCAAAAGCACTTAAGTTTTACCTGTACCTGCAGCACTTCTCAACTTTAAAACCGTTCCGGTGGGTAGCTAGCTGCAGTTAAAACACAGGCCTTGGCATGTCCCAAGCTTCCTGCTGCCTGCAACGCTGCCTTTCGCAGCAGGCTGGCGTCGATCAATCGCCGCTGCATTCAACTCCCCCAGCTTTTCGGAGCACGTACACACGCGTACCGGCTCTGACAACCCCCGGGCTCACTGGAACGGGGCGTCGCTCGCGGCGGCGGTGGCGCGGCGCCGACGTCGAGCGGTGGCGGTGCAGCACGGAGGCCGGCCCGCCGGGGAGGTTCAGCACAACGGCACTATTTAAGTTGCTCAGCTAACCCGTCCAGCTCCCTCTCATCTGCCCCACCCAACCCCACCCAAGAAACGGTTGGTCAAATTATATATGTAAGATCCAGATCATGATCTCGGGAGACGCTGATGTTCTTGTGCTTCCGTTTTTGCCTCCATTACTATGGAATTTTATTAGTTTAATCCACTTATCGCGGAGGGAATGCGGAGAAGCACTAGCTAATTCTGGGTAGGTTTTCTTCCTGAGCTGCGGGAAAAAACCTTTTTTTATATAAAAAAGAAATTAGATATGAAATGGTGTCGATCGACGGATCCCAGGTATATATGTCAAACGATTCGGGTCTTCTATTGTTATAGCGAAATCCTTTGTCCTGTTTTAGACATAAAATTGGAATCGGCATAGGTCTTTAAAGTTTCCCCTTTTTTTTGCTTATGTACAAAATATTTTTAAAATTGAATACTCCCTTTAGTCATAGATACCTGATATTAGAAATAATTCACGTTTAAAACATGTGCTAGTCAATGTTTCAAATATTAGGTAATAATTATCATTCTAAATAATTAGATCATGCATATGAACACTATATGTTGGTAAAAAAAAAACTTCAACAATACTACGATTGTAATGGGTTTTAAAAATAAAAGATAATAATAGTTAGTGGTCAAAGTCGCATCCTTGAGACCGTGCAAAGTAAAAAAATATAAAATATTTCTGATAGGAAGTATTTTCGTTACATGAGGCTAAATTACCATTTCAATTAGATCAAACAAGCATTGTGTCCCACACATTTGCGCCGTTAGATTTGTCTCAATCCTTTAATTTACGATAGACTCTTATTCCTATTATTTGTTATTATATATTTATGCAATTGTTATTTTTTTATTATAGCTAGATAAACTCTTTCTTTTAGAGCATCCTCAGGAATGCCTACATCAGTGGTCTGCATCACTGTGGCTCGAGTGAATCGCGTGTGGGCGGGACAGCGATTCGAAATTTTACAGACTGTGGGGCGGACGGGCGCGCTACGGGCGCGAGCATCACACGGATGCAGGCCGCTGATGCAGGCATTCCTGGGGATGCTCTTAATCTAGCATTAACCCTTATTTATATTTTTTCAAATTTCTATTGCTATTTTGTTGTTGGAACTCTTATTAATCTCATTTAATATGAACTCTTATTTTTATTATTTTTATTTCAAATATATATTTTTGTTGTATTTGATATGAACTCTTCTTTTAATCTAAACCATTGTGATCTGGGCCACTACAAACGACGGTGTAGTTTCTTCCTTTTCTTCTCAATAATGTGGGGATTCCTAGTACTTTATGATTAATGCGGTGGCACTGTTTAACTATTTTAATATGTAGCCACAAATGAATATATGCCATCCTTACCCTTAAAACTCAATTTAACATAAAAAATTACAAATAATCTAAAAAATATCAAAAAAAAATATTAAAAAGCCCTGTTTTTTTAAAAAGAAAGAAAACCCTTTTAAAATTATAAAATTCATGAAATACACAAAATCATACAAATTGTAAATATCTTAAAAAATATTTTTAAACCATAAAAATTCTAAACTTTGTAAGAAATCTAAATAAAATCCTTAGCATTCTATCTCCCCCCGGTAAACTTGACTCAAACCTTGTCCTTGAGGCTCCAGCCCCTAGGCCAATCTTCTTCCATATTCCAGGTTTTTTTTCATCCATTTTAGTACTTTTAAAATTTTCTGACTTTTTTCAATTTATACGTTTTTTATGAATGTTAGATATTTTAATGGTTTTTAGAAGTTTTTACATCAAATTCAATGTTATGTACCGTTCAGTTCCAGGTATGTGACCATAAGAAAAGGTTGAATACTTAAATAGTCATGGTCGACAAAATACATATAATTAAGCTATATAAAAATATTTTTCCCAGAAATAGGTCTAAGCTTTTACAGAATATAAACACTGGAAAGAAAAAAGCAAAAGACAATTGTGTTGTATCTTTCATAAATCAGCATTGGTGCATGCATTACAAAATTCCATTATATATCATTTATTTATTTTTGTTTTAATTTTTTGCTGGTCATGACGTAGTGACCGGAATTTTACTCCCGTATCTAAAAATATATAACCAATTGTCTGGATTCAGACGGCTTCCCATTCGGGGGGGAAATTGGCAGAATGCCACTCAATTCGTTGCCAGATTGCAAAATGCCACTCAATTGGTATGTCTTCTCTAAAATGCCACTGAATCAGCCAATTCTATTCTCATTTGCCATTTTCCCATTTCTTTCCCTTTTCATCCCCTTTTCCACCATTTTTTAGCCTGAAAACGTTGTGAAATACCCATTTTGCCCCTGGTCATTTTGCTTGAACTGGCTTTCACATTTCTTGAACGCGCGGCCGACGGCGACTCGCGGCGGCGTCGAGCAGGTGCGGGCTGCTGGGGCGGCGTCGCGCGGGCTGGTGGGCGGCCGCAAAGAAAAGGTATAAAGAAACTCTTTTTTCTTTCATTTTGTGATCATATATATGGCAGCACAGCTCCGGTACGTGACATTGCTTCACAAGCAAAAGCGCTGTGTTTTGTTCAGAGCAGCTAGCTAGCGAGCTGGGATGCAGAACATGCAAGAAGAATGGCCGGCAATTACGTACAGGTGCTGGCTTGCTAGGCAGGGGCGGCGGCGTCTCGTGGGCGGCTGCGGCCTCGTGGCGGCGACTCCAAGCTATGTCTTGCTGGGCAGGGGCGTACTTCACAACATTTCCTAGGTGGAGAAGGATGAAAAAGGGAAAGAAATGGGAAAATGGCAAATGGGAATAGAATTAGCTGATTCAATGGCATTTTAGAGAAGACGTACCAGTTAAATGGCATTTTACAATCTGACAACGAATTGAGTGGCATTCTGCCAATTTTTCTCCGTTCGGGCGAAAGCCACAGCAACCAACCATAAATTGATAAAAATCGAACCGATGGAGACACCAATCTGCAGGCTAGCTGCACCTAGCAAACCATGGAAGGCAGCAGACAGCAGGTGTATGTATCTCAACGTGTGTGTGTGTGCCACATACACACACACATACCTGCTGCTCCTTAATGACGTCTTTTCGGAATTTTAGGTCAACTCTAAAGATTTCTTGTCGTAGTCACCTGCTAGCCACATGCATTGGATATATCCTTAATTTTCCCCGTCATCCCAACCACTTGTTCAGCTGAGATCAATCTATGATCTCCATGCTGGACAAGGCAAATTATGGACGCGGATTCTTTTAAGTACGATGCACGCATGCTGCGGTATCCATGCTTGGTCATCATGGGTTTGCATATATAAAACGATAATTAAATAGCCAAGAACTAAAGCTTTGTTCTTTTCGGCGTGCGTATCACTGTATCAAATTTGAGAGCCCTTGAAAAGAGATCTAAAGATTAAAAAAATAATTTTTAAATAGTTTATAATTTTTGGAAGAGTTAATAAAAACATGAAAATATCGTTATAAATTATCATAACATATAGGCTAAATAAAAATAATAAAATTTGCTATATTAATACGAAATAGTACATAAAGCTGAAAAAAACAAGGCCAAGCTGGACTTTGCGAGTTAGCTCCACCAGCGAGATTGCTTGGTTCTTCGACGACGTTGAAGCAAACGGCTTCAAATTAAGTCAAGTCATTGCTTTGATTCGGAGACACAATGACATTATAAAAAAAGATTGCCAAAATAGCCATGATGGTCTTTTTTCACCTATAATATAATATGGGACTGTCTATTTAACAGTCGGCTATTTTTTATACCCATTAGTTGATTTTTTGGACTGTTGGATCTCAATCCAACAGCCTAGATCAGCCCCGCCTTTCCACCGCCCCCGACCTCGACGGCCCGATCCCTGCTCCGCGCTCCTCCTCCTCCTTCTCCCTTGCCGCCTCCTCCACCGCCCGCACCTAGCCGCCTGACCTCCCGCCGCCGACGCTGCCCCGCTCAACCTAACCCGTCTGTCGCCTTCACCCCCGCCACCGCCACCCCAACTGCCTTCCCTCCCATCCTCGGCTCCGACGGCGCCTCCGCCGCCGCCCTCACTCCATCCCCAACCAACAGTTGAGCTGCCGCCTCCCTCTAAGACCGGCGGCGCCCCAAACCCGAAGGTCACCGGAGGGGATGAAAAAGGCAGGTGACGCGCGGGTAAGTGAGAAGTCGACTGAAATTCTTCGGATTTCAGTCGACTGATGATTAGCAATTCCCATATAATATATGCGCTTTGAGGGGCCTGTGTGATAGATAAAATGTTTACCTTGGTTTTCAAAATTAGGGTAAAATATGGCACATGCACGTGTATGTGCGGCACGCCACACACCTGAGCACACTATAGTCACGCAATATTAAGCTCACTGACGTACTTGGTTAAATATATAATTATTAGATAACCTTGATTGCTAGATTTGGTCATAGTATAAAAGCATCTCACATGGTGTAATGTCAGCTAGTTATAAAGATTTCAACTAAGCTTTTTACTTATGTGGAGGAGAAAATGAGGGTGTGCTATACTAACTTACACCTAGTATTCCAATTAATTTATTATCTATTGCATGTTGATCCATATTCAATCTTATATATAATGTTATAGTTAGTACATTAAATAAGCTGAATATATGTTATCTATAAATGACATATCACTTGTTTATAACTAGCAACTATCTATATTATTGCTGTAAGCTCTCCAACGACTTCGCTAATCCTGAAAGATATATTTCGTTCTATAGATAGGCATAAAGTAGTACGTCTCAAAAAGCTACTGTTTCGCTTTTGACAACGGCAGTATATAAATTAATAAGCCTCGGTCCTTGAGAACAAGTTGCCTACAAGTATATAAATTAGTTAGGACAAAACCATCATGTGAGAATACGAATCACGATGGTAGCTCTTCTACAGCACATCATCAATTCAAATAATATAACTACTCACTACGTCCTACAAAGAGTTAATTTTTAAAACTTTTTAGACAGATTAGTAGTGATGAAAAATAACCTATTTACCTCTAATTAAAACCGTTAACAACCATATGCATGCATCTTGGAAAAAAAAGCAATTAAATACGCATACACCTTGAAAAGAAAAAAAACAGGCAATTAAATATGCATGTACCTTGGAAAGGAAAAAACAAACAATTAATCAACCAAATGATTTGGACCCACATAGATAATCCAAAAGTTACAAATGTATTCTTTGTGGGACAAATTTTCAACGTTAGAAATGCAATCTTTGTGGGCAGAGGGAGTATTTTGGTTTAGAAAATCTTAATAATGTAAGACGTATTTTGATTTAAATTTTTTTCGAAGATACATTTTTATCATAATTTAAGTTTTTATTATATGGAGTATTTCCAAATTGCCATAAAGTAAACAAAAGTATGAAAACCTATTTGAAGAACACGTCTATTGATACAACTTTTGTACACTAAAGATTTATATAATTTAACTAATTGTTGGCTAAAACTTACAAAGCTTCATTTTTAAATCAGAATATGTCTTATATTTTTTGAATGGAGAGAGTATTCTATTTTTTTTATACACTCCATAAATAAATGGTTAAATTTCAAATATATTGTTGTTGTATTGTATTACCATTGTCAAATTTCAAATTATGTGTTGGTTCGTGTTTAACCCACAGATGTAATTGTGCCGGTTCTTGGCTAAAATCGGTCCGAATGTGTTTGTCCTGTCCCACCTTTCATGAACCGGCATAGTTAGACCATCTAGCCGTTTTATAATGAACTGGTGTAAATACATATGTAAGGTTTTTGGTTTACTGATTATATCTGATATGAATTGCATTAGAGACAGTAGCCGTTGTCTAAAGCCAGGAGACTTCCATTTCTACTGGGAAACACGGTTTCAAAAACCGGACCATGGTTAACCACGTCTCCGCAGGCTTGGTTTAGTAAACCGGCGGTTTAAGCTTCAGGGGTTTGACAAAAATTTGTTCAAATAAATTTTAAATGTAAAATATACATAAAATTTCTAAAAATACTAATAATCATTCTAATCATTTTGGCTTAAACAAAATTTTAAAACTCAAATTTCTAATATATATTTTAAAGATTTTATCATTTTCACCGATTTTCAACTTTTTTTTTTTCAGAAAACACGGAAAACCACAAACAAAACCGGCAAACGTAGTTTTAAATTTAGAGCAAAAACCAGCTCAAAACTGCAGCTACCCGTGATTAACCCGGTTAACCGGCTCTATGCCATCGCCGGCTCGGAGCCCTCCACTGTTCCATGAACCCTGCTCGGACGTAGTACACGACGGCAACGAAACACAAGTATGTTTTATTACGGCACGATCGATCAACGGAAAGAAAGCAACGAAGCGAGTGCCGATCGAGTAGAGCGCGCTACCACAGCTGAGCTGTAGCTGTGCATAACTGCTAGCGAGTAGCGACGGATGGCCGATGGGCATGTCCTGTGGGTATTAACTGCTCGGCCACCTCCCCTGCTAGGGCGGCTATGCCTCTCCTTGCCGCCGGGTCTCAACGTTGCACCAATCTTTATCTGGGCAGTGTCTCATGTACATGTTGCATGCAGCAGCCATGGACATGGATAATTGGAGATGGAGCCAAGCCCCGGTCTCCAACCAACATCACATCGCGCAGACTAGTCACACACCTCTCTCTCTCCGTCCACATAAAACTCTTCCTCCCGTCATAAATATTTAAACTTTATTTTTGACTTTACTATTGATATTTTATTTTAAAATCCATTAAGGTTATAATATTATTGGTATTGTTTAATCAAATCTATGTGTATAACTTTGTGCACATAATCTAATTATTTCAAAATATTAGTGACCCAATTTTCCAAACATTAGCTAGCATACATCTCAAATGTCAGTTACATGTGTCTTATCTCTCTCTGATCCGATTAGAATACAACGTATATTCCATTCTAAATTTGTCCTAAATCAAACTTTTAAAACTTCTAAACTATTTAGACTCCACAGTAATAATTATATAGATAGATTCATCACAAAAAACTCCTTAATATTATAATTTTATTACAAATGAAAAGTAATACTCTCTTTTTATTTAATGCATATTTTGAATTGGCACATAAAATAAAAATGTTGTGTAATCAAAAGAAATGAAGAGAAAACGACCATGATATCCTCGTTATAAATGTTTTGAAAATAAGAAAAGAACATTATGCGAGAGAGTTGTTTAACATTATGCGAGAGAGTTGTTTATAAATACTATGTCAGAGAGGATCATGTACTAAATAAGGATTAGAAACCACTAATAAATGGTTAGAGCATCCGTAGCAGGCACTCTATAATACTGTAGCTCTGGATAGAGTGTCTGATGTCAGAAAGGAATCTTTTAGAGTGCAGTGTAAAGTCTGAAGGAAATTTAGAGGAAAGGATAGAGGGACACTCTAATAGTGAAATAGAGGGTGGGGATAGAGTAGCAGATGTGGATGCTCTTATTGTGTTTACTATAAACGGATGAGACAGTATTAACCGTCAGTACCATACAAATACGAACAACATAATCCTGATGATCCTAGAGAATTTTTTTTAGTATTCTATATTTCTATTCCTCTACGGGTGCAGCGACCCCACCGACTCATCAACCAGCACAGCCACACTCCCATAAATATCACGCCGCGGGCTCCCGGCTCCGCCACTGCCTGGCTCCACTTCTCCCTCCTCCTACCGTTGCTGCTAGTGCTAGCTAGCTTCACCTGAGCGGCCTGCAGCCGAGCCCGGCCAGCCGTCGCCGCCGACTAGCCGGCCGGCGAGCTCGCCGCCGGGGAGCAAGGAGAGACGCGCGACGTACGGCATGGCGAGCCAGGCGCTGGTGAACGGCGCGCTGAGCGTGTTCATGCACGTGGGGCTCGCGCTGGTGCTCCTCGTCTACCTCCCCGTGGCCTTCGCCTGCCGGCTGCTCGCCCGGCTGCTCGTCCGGCCCTTCGCCGCCGGCGAGGACCTCCGCGGCAAGGTCGTCCTCGTCACCGGCGCCTCCTCCGGCATCGGCGAGGTCAGCACGCTCACTATATACACAACATAAACATATGCATATATACACTCACATATATAGAATAGATACATACATATATGTATATATATACACACATATATGGAGCATAAGTTGCTGTATATATGCACGTACGTACCTGGAATGCGTACGTGTCAAATTGAAAGCGTACGTACGCAGCATTGTTGGTGCCCAGCAATGCATTTGCACGCACCGCAGTGGGGCCCGGATGCCAGTGGCACACGTCACAATATACTCAGTCTGGCCTGTACTGTGCGACTGTACGTACATATCTACATGTATATGTACGCGCGTACAAGTACCTGCGCATGCAGGTATTTACGTATTACATACGTGCATACGTGTACATATATACCTACATACGCGGCACACCTTTGAGCTCCCAAAACTTATGACTTCGATCAATCAATCAATCATGTTTGATTAATTTGACTCGAATTCTTTGTGCTTTTTAAACTGGCTTCGCAATCGTTTGGTTTGGTTAGTTTGGTTTGTGGTTGCACCCACACCCACATGTACATGACAGTGTGACACATATATGTAAGTGCTGGCATATGTGCATGGGATGGGATGTGGTGGTTCAATTCCAATATGTGGTGGTTGTCCCGGACGAGACCGCATTACGCCGGTCTCGCAAAAAGAATTTTGAGCCGCACAAATTTAAGGCGAATGGGTCGGGTGTTGCGTTCATAATTTAGACAGGTTTGGTTGCGCTTTTTGATCAATCGTTGGTATGATTTGGATATTTAAAGCTGAAAAGCAAAAGTTGTGGATACGATTGTTAGCGAGTTTGGGCGGGGAGACATATAAATATGTGCAATGTTTTCGAATTAAAAATCTGCATCCGCTTGGACCGTGACATGTGCATGCCTCGCCAAGTTATAAATCCATCAAAACAAGCATATTAAACGCCATCTTCACGTGTTGGTTATTTGGCATCAGATGATAAACACGCTACCAATCGGTATTAATTTGAACTTTTGGTGGTCTTTGAGATTTTGGCTGTTCTTTTCCTTCTTGTCGAGACCATCTGAGAAAGTGATTTCTTTACAAGTTACATGCATGGTCTTTCTGATTTCTTTACAAGTTACATGCATGGACTTTTTTTTATTTTTGGGTTGCCGTGGAGATTGTTTCTGAAGTGTGTGCTTGTCGTATAAAAATGCTTTAGAGGATAGGCTGCTCAACTCACTTGTTGCTGACGAAGCATTTCATTTAGTTAGTGAACTAGTCATTCAGGAACAAGTGAGTCCGTACATCGGTAAGGATTAAAGAATTTGCCTTGCCTCCGTATAAATACTGCTTCTCTTTCCTACAGTTTGCCTAATTAATTCCGCCATTAATATTGGTACTCAATTTTAGAAAAGGGTGTTAATCCATTTCGTAACAGCTAGCTATATATAGTTGAGGGTCTCTACAAGAGAAATATCTCCTTCAAGCGCAACTAATTTGAAAACACCAACTCTGTAGTGAGACATGAAAAGCTGTACTGAAAACTACAATAGCAATAACATCTATTGCTGTACCATAACCATTTGCTACTATCCCGTATGCTAGCCGTGCAACCCAACAGTGCACATACAAAAAAAAAAACATCAGAAACACTGTATGTGCCTCTGTTTTTTTAAAAATAATATGAGAAAATTGCACTGTAGCTCAGCTCCCGGAACTTGTCTCCGTTTGCACGGTAGGTCCTAGGCCGTTAGGGTCCGTTAAAAATTCCGTTAAATGGTGACGTGGCGCCCACGTGGCCGTTAAGTGCTGACGTGGCCCAAAAAATCCGAAAAAAATAAAAAAAACCTCAAAAAATCTATAAAAAATCATAAAAAACAAAAAACAAATAAAAATTCATAAAAAAACCAAAAAAATCATAAAAATGCAGATAATTCATAATATTTTTTTTAAAAAATATAGAAAACCATAAAAAAATCCAAAAAAATAAGAAAATCATTAAAAAAATCCAAAAAAAATCATTAAAAAACAAAAAATCATTTCAAAATTCACAAAAAAATAGAAAACCTGAAAGAAGTTCATAAAAAAAATCAGAACTTCACTTAACTTTTTGTGAATTTTTTCCAGTTTTCCTATATTTTTTGTGAATTTTTAATTGATTTTTCATGATTTATTTTTTTATAGATTTTTTTGAATTTTTTTAATGAATTTTTTGAATTATTTTCGGGTTTTCTAAATTTTTAAATGATTTGTTTGGATTTGTATGAATTTTCTACATTTTTATGATTTTTCTGGATTATTTTCAGGTTTTCTAAATTTTTCTATCTTTTTAAATTATTTTTTATGAATTTTTTGGATTTTGTTTCAGGTGTTATAATTTTTTTATGTTTTTAAATTATTTTTTAATGTATTTTCTGGATTTTTTATGAATTTTTTTAATTTTTTTTCTTTTTTATGATTTGTTTATAGATTTTTGAGGTTTTTTTTTTATTTTTTTCGGATTTTTTGGTGCCACGTCAGCCCTTAACGGCCATGTGGGCATCACGTCACCGTTTAACGGAATTTTTAATGGACCCTAACGGCCCAGGACTAACCGTGCAAACGGAGACAAGTTCCGGGAGCTAAGAATTAAATTTCAAAGTTTAGGGGATTTCGTGCAACTTGTTACAAGTTCCGGGAGCTACAGTGCAATTTTCTTAAATAATAATGTCTATTCAGTCTCACCTGCAGGCTGCGGCAACGACATTGTACTAGGACGACTACAGGACCCCGAGGCCAAACTAGTTTTTTTTTTTTTAGCAAAGGCCTAACTAGTATTTTCAAAGAAATCTTTTAGCAACTTAGATTTGTCTAAAACATTCCCTGACCACTGCAGCTTATGTGGATTATCTTCCAATTTTTTATGTTTATTTAAAATACAAATACTTTGTTTTTCTAAATATATTGTTTTTATATAGAATACATGTATAAAAGCTCTATAGAATATATCAAATAAAAAAATCCAGCTATCAAAGCCATCTTATAAAGTTCTCGAAGTTAAAAGCTAAACTAGATGAATAAATAAGCAAGATAATCAATATGAAGAGAGACGAAGAGAGTAGGCCAGGACCTAAACCTCGCCGCCTTTTCCCCTCAAACTTAAATATGAACTTTACAGCATATGTAGCAGGTTTCTTAAGAACGTTTTCTAAAAATACTATTGCGGATTGATAGTCTCAGTATCTATATCCATCCAACAAAGTCTTTATCTTAGAGTCTAAATTTAAAGACTCCCTTCAAAGCTATAGAATCTCTGTATCTTTTCGGGGATAGCAACTCTGCTGGAGATGATGAAAATATATGAAACGAATAGTAATTTAGAGAAATGATATAGAGAACGAAATATAGGGAACGAAGAGTGATTTAGAGAAGAGATATAGAGAACGAAATATAAAGATCCTACTAGCGATGTTTTTAGAGCATTTTCAACGGTCACTCTAAAATACTGTAACTTTGGATAGAATATCTGATGGAAAGAAGAACTTTTTTATAGTGTGGTGTAAAATAAGAAAAAAATTTAGAAAAAAGGACAGAGGGAGCAGTTAATACCGTTTTAGAGGGTGGGCATACTCTACCATTCATCTTGCCAATGTGTTGTACACGCACGTTCAGTGCCACCAAACGAGACGGCGTCTCAAGCACGACGTCTGGAACAGACAATCGTCTGTTCTGTTGATCCCAGGAGTGATCATCGCCGGCATTAACTCGGAGCATGGGCTCCAGGCCTCCTGGGGACTCGTTGCTATTGCGTGTAACTGTAGCAACTAGCAGCACGTACATAGCATATATGCACCTAGCTAGCTCGCCGGCGCAGTGAAGCAGCTCTCATGCATCCTGCAGCTACAGCTGCAGCCATTGCTGCCTGCCATGGCTGTGCCGTCCGGCCAGCGGCATGTGGCTCTACAGTCGCCGGAGTAAATATCATTCATGATCCGGCCGGGGCGACCAAGCCATCTTGACGTGATCTAAACGACCCAGGAGTGATCATGGCCGGCATTAACTCGGAGCATGGGCTCCAGGCCTCCTGGGGACTCGTTGCTATTGCGTGTAACTGTAGCAACTAGCAGCACGTACATAGCATATATGCACCTAGCTAGCTCGCCGGCGCAGTGAAGCAGCTCTCATGCATCCTGCAGCTACAGCTGCAGCCATTGCTGCCTGCCATGGCTGTGCCGTGCGGCCAGCGGCATGTGGCGCTACAGTCGCCGGAGTAAATACCATTCATGATCCGGCCGGGGTGACCGAGCCATCGCCGGGTCTTCAATTAATCTTGACGTGATCGAAACGACGCGGCATAGTAACCGGCCGGGGGCAGGGGGCAGGCTCTATCACGGGGACAGAAAGAGGAAGGAACGGTGAAAACGTACCGTGTGCTTGATATGAATCATGATTTAACTTGATTTCTATGTTGGATGCTCTGCGTTGAATGAGTTGAAAACTGTATTATATATATTAAAACAAGGTCTATTATATGATTAAACTTTCTTAAGATAATTTTGGGCATGGCACATGGATTATAATTTAACTTGGTTCGTTTCACAATTCTGGTTTACCACGTTTTCTTCGACATCTGATCTGCATGTCATAGATTTCAATTTTTGCTCAACTTTGCTATGAGTGTGATGTTAAATTTCTTTGCCACAAAAGAGTGGCTTATAAACTTGCATAATACTAGATGTGGCAACATATGTCCGCAATCGAAACATGCCTTAGTTTCTTCATTAACTAAAATTAGTTAATCACTGCTTCTGTGCCTTCGAGAAAACTGCTGCGGATCGATACTCATCTAAACAATATTTCTCCTCCTGTTCCTCCACAACGCATCTCCCTAATCTTTTCTCTACCCGACAAAACCGATCACTGTTCTGCTTTTACTAACCTCCTATTCTCCTCTGCTTAATCTGATCTCTCTTTGCTGTGTCCAGCACCTGGTGTACGAGTACGCGAGGAAGGGCGCGTGCGTGGCGCTGGTGGCGCGGACGGAGGTGGCGCTGCGCGCCGTGGCCAAGGCGGCGCGCGAGCTCGGCGCCCCCGACGCGCTCGTCGTGCCGGCCGACGTCACCAAGGTCGACGACGCCAAGCGCGCCGTCGAGGAGACCGTCGCCCACTTCGGCAAGCGTGAGTAGCCGCTAGCAGCCGTCAGCGCATCCGCATTTACACCTTTATATATTTAGAACATCCCAACAATCAACCTCTATATCATTCTGTAAAACACTATTCGTAGAGACATAGTGTTTTACAGAATGATTTGAAAGAGACTTTTGAGGATGCTTTTACACTTCATTTCATTATTAGCTATTTAGTTATTTTTTTCTCTTAATTTTCTCCACACTTTACACTGCATTCACTCTAAAATATTTGTTCTTTCATTCGCTACTTTATTTAGAACTACAATACTCTCTCCTTTTTTGTTTGACGCTTTTGACTTTTTAACACATGTATGATCATTTGTCTTATTAAAAAATTTAAGGCAAAGATGCAAAAAAATAGTAAGTCATGTTTAAAGTATCTTTATTGATAAGACAAATCACATTAAAATAAATGATATTTATAAAAAAATTGAATAATACGAAGTCAGTGTTCAAAAGTCAAAGACGCCAAACATAAAAAACGGTGGGAGTATTTTACAGCGATGGCTGCGAATGCTATTGCACGCATCCTGCTGCGGTCGCTGTAAGCCTAGTTGAGTATACTAATTAACCGCTTCTACCTGGCTGATGCTCGATCTGCTGCTTTTAGAGTTTCATTTTGCACGAGTGTTGAGAGTGCTCTCGAAGTTTTGCTGAGCCACACACGCATGCTCTAAGCGGTCGTGATCGATTGGAACGTTGTTTTACTCGATGGCGACTGCTGCTGATGCTGCACCGAGTTCTATTAATTACTTGGGACTAGCTGTTAATTTTCTAGAGGCTACGAATACCTACGTCATCAACGTATGTATATGTAGCTGTGGGTTCTCAAATGTTCTACCATAAAAAAAATGTGATTTGTCGATCAGCGTAATACAATGTCACAATGTCAATAGCCGATTTGTTAAGATCGATACTGGTTATTTAACATATTCGTTGTTTTGAAAAATTGGAAACCACTTGAATCGTTAATTTCTGAGGTTGACGCTGGCGTGCAAAATTAATCAGTGTAGTTAGCGCTTAGTTCTTGGTTCTACAGTGTCGATACAAAATGTAACCAGTGTAGCTTGAGGCGTGCACATATGTGGTTCACATATGAAATGTGGAGAAAAAGAAACCGTGGTTAGCCACAATTTTTTTTTGGAAAGAGGGTAATTAGCCACAATTTAGTTAAAATAACAATTAATGCTACCTTTTCGGTTTCGAATAGATCTCAATTTATACCGTTGTGTGATTGGTTGACTAAGGCCTTGTTCTTTTCATCTTAACAGTTTAACGACTTATCTACTTTTGAAAAGACAAATGATTTGAGTTTATGTTCGTTGTTTTACTGTTTTAAAGGTGGGTTCTAACGCTTTAAAAAGCAAGTCAGACGAAATGGATCCGAATCTCGAGACTAGAAGCTCTTAAAATTCAGTCATTTCATCCGTTCATCCGTTCAACCGTTCAGATCAGCTAAAAAAAAAGACCTAAATGTCTAGGGACTTTCATGCAACAGTAATCTTAACGGTATCTGGCGTACAACTTTTTGATGCTTGTAATTTTGGACATATATTAGACAGTACAGAGATATCTATGTTCATGTACCGTCGTAAAAGCAAATCATTTTCATGTAAAGTGACGTGACATGTTCTTCCAATTCGGCTGATAAGAATGTCGCAGCCACTAACACTATAGTCTGGTCTGTCAGCTTGTCAATTCGTGTTTGATGCACACTTGATTGCCTCTAGTAAATAGCATTAATTAGGACGCGCTGAAATAGCTTTAATTTCATCACTCATGTACATATAAGAAAAATAGTACTGGTCTTACAAAATTACTCTTTCGCGACCAACAGCTACCAAAAAAAATTACGGTATTTGCCGCTTCATAAATTGTTTCGTTCTTTTAATAACCTTCTTTGATAAAATCATTTGGAGTTGGGTAATAATACTACTAAATTGTCTCCAATTTCTGCAGTGAATCACCTGGTGGCCAACGCAGGAATCTGGTCCAGCTGTTTCTTCGAAGAAATAACCAACATAACCGCCTTCCATAACGTGATTGTAAGTGATTTCATATACTATGCATATCAACCACACACTTGTAACACAAGCATTTCGACGAGATATTTTCAGCATCCACATAAATAAATAAATAGTTCTAAATTTTAACTACGTGGCGATATCTGACCCTTTTTCTGCACGAACACCACTGAGATGTTCTCTCCAAGCTTTGTTAATTAATGGTCCCTGTGCTCAGATGGCCCAATAATCCACTGTATGTTGCCAACTGTACCAAGCAAGCGGATCCAATCAACACAAACATTTAATATTTTTAGTCAAATTTGTCAATCGTTTATCAGACAAATTTCAATGGTACTGATTTCCATCTTAAAATTATTTTCCCCTTGTAGGATCTCAACTTTTGGGGTGCCGTGTACCCAACTTACTTCGCGCTGCCCTACCTGAAAGCCAGCCGTGGGAACATCGTGGTGACGTCGTCGGTGGCCGGAAGAGTTCCAACGGCGAGAATGAGCTTCTATAACGTACGTAAGCATGGAAGATAATTATGGTTATACTAATTTATAAACATCTAGGACCAAACGAAATATAAAAATGCCAGCATCAGCTAGCTAGAGTATATTAATTCTGCTCACCAAACCCCTTCTTGGTGAGCCAACACACCTGCATGCCAGCAAGCAAGCATGATGGATGAATATAATCTGGCAAATTAATTAAATATATATACACAGCCTGGCTTTGGCATTCTTGCTTAGAAAAGATTGCATGTTCTTGGGCTCACAGTCACCGCTCTCCAAAATGTCTGTGAGCGAGGCTGCTCGCAAATTTTCTACTCAGACACCATGCTTTTGGATTGAGGGTTTTTTTTATTTGGTATAAATTTGAACTGAATACCTACACCCCAAAATAGTATTCCCTCCCTATTACAGTTTCCTTCGTATCACAAAAACTTTACGATTGAGATTTATGCAAATCAATGTTTTTTTAAAAAAATCTATGATTTTTTTTTCAAATTGAGCACTTAAATATATATCATGCACATAGATTCATATAAAAAGCTCTTTATAACATTATGATTCAGTAGATTTTGTAAATAAATTACAATGTTAGTGAGATGTCCAAAACTTCAATTCACCCCTGCCCGTACCACTTCATGGACATAGTTGTTTATAACTAGTATATGGTGGTAGTTGTTTATCATGAAACCATGTAATTTGATGTAGAAAGTTCTGGATTGGAGCAGTGGTCCTAAGTATTAACCATCCAGCTAACGTGGAGGCTGATCCTCTGTGCTTACATCGCTCTCTGATGTGCAGGCGAGCAAAGGTGCGGTCATACGTTTCTACGAAACCCTAAGGGCAGAGCTGGGGTCTCACGTCCGAGTCACCATCCTCATGCCGGGATACGTGGTGTCCAATATCACCATGGGCAAGGGCATCCAGAAGGACGGCCATGTCGGCATCGACGAGGAGGCTCGCGATGTACATCCATTCTCCAAACTGATTTATATCATTCTATTAAATTTTTCTTTAAGTAACGACAAACTTGCAATAACAATCATTATAAATTTCTAAACAGTTTAGAGCATGCTTAACACCTTTTCTATATCTTCCTCCGATGATGGTTATTGAACCGTTGACTACAGAAATTTATGTGATTTTTTTTTCGCCGTAGATAAACGTGGGGCCGATGCCGGTGGGGAAGACGGAGACATTGGCGAAGGTGGTCGTGGCGAGCGTGCGGCGGGGCGACTACTACGTGACGTGGCCGGGGTGGTACTGGCCGTTCCACATGGTGATGTGCGCCGCGCCGGAGCTCGTCGACTGGTTCTCCCAGGCGTTCTACGTCTCCAAGTCCAGCGACCAGGACGGCGACGCCCTCAGCAAGAAGATCCTGGAGGCCGTCGGCGGCAAGAAGTTCCTCTACCCCAAGACCATCCGCTCCCAGACCATCACGGCTAATTAATTAACTGAAAGCTCTAGCAATTGGGGCTCTGTGTATCATATACATGCGTGTGGGTGGGGTTGTTGATTTAGCACCAAAGTAAAAGGCCAGAGTCAGGTGGGTGCGTGGATAGTGTACTTGTTCGATCCTTTCTTTTTCTTTTGGGTTCTTTATTTTCCTTCATCTTTACAAGTGATTAATGTGATGTGAATCGATACGGACGTTGAAATGTTTATTGATGCATGGCACACCCGTGATGAACCGGGGTGTGGTGTTGCAAATGGCATAAATGAAACCAAGCTAGCATCAAAGACAAAGCCTACTTCCACCCTGATCCAATCGGAAGGCAATAGAATCGGCTATCGATCCAGATGATAAGGTGTAACATCCCAATTTTGGATCAAATTCAAAAATTTGTTTGAATTTAAAAATTCGTTTAAATTTGTGCTGACAAGTGGGCCGTCTCTCTCTCTCTCTCCCCCACTGCCGTGTGGCCCTGGCCTGCCACTCTGCTCTGTCTGCTCTAAACCGCCGCGCGCGTCGCTTCTCTGCCGTGCCGCACGCGCCACGCCTCACTTGTCCTGTCGCCGCGTCGCTCCTTTTCCACCGGCGCCGTGTGAGCCATCGGGCCAGAATGTTCGTCTCGCACCTATAAAACCCGAGGCCACCCCACCGGCATCATTTTCCCCTTTTTCCCCAAATCTCTCCGCGCCGGCACCGAAGACCATCCTGTCGATTGAGTGAGCCGTAGAACAAAGCCGTAGAACAATTCCTCGCGCTCAAAGCATCACTGGAGCACCCTTAACCTTTCCCCCACTTGATTTCAGGTGAATCGCCTGGTGGTGCCCTGCCGGCATATGCCTCTATCTTGGTCGCCGCCGGGTCCTTCGTCGCCAGCCGTCTCCGAGTCTGATCGCCTTCGGCACAACCCATGGTGAGCACGCCCGTGACCCTCCATTGCTCGTCGTCCATTCTCGTAGCTTGTAGATCCGTAGCTAAGCTCGGTTGCTCCCACGAGCCCTCGGCTCAGCTGTCGGTCGTCGCACCGCCTCATCTGGCTGTCTCCAGCCCCCGCGTGAGCTTCGTTAGGACCACCGGAGGCCATAGGTTCAGTAGCGTACACGCTTCTGGTCGGAAATGGGCGGAAGCGCCGCCGCGGCTTGTGCCGTCGCCGCCAGCCACGCAGCCTAGCCGGATTTAGACGATGACCACGAGCCCTCCGATTCGCGCTAAGATTCGTGCAGGCCGTAAACCACTGAGTCGATGCCATGCGGGCCCCAGTTGCCAGAAAAACGTTTCGCGCGTCGGGTAAAATTGGTGTCGCCCGTGTCACTGTCTGTGCGCCCTGGCCCCACTGGGCAGTTTAAGTGGACACGCCCGCGGGCACGCCGCGAGCCTTGTGCGAAAATGCCCCACGAGAATACGCCTTCGGCGTAGACGCCGCCGGCCGGCGTGTGCGCGCACGCGCTTGGGCCGTGGACCGAATCATCGTTGGGCCGGCTCGTTCGCTGGTTCGGCCCGAACAAATATAATCAATTTCCACTGATTTACCAATTATTTAAATACCGAAATAGCTAGTTATTGATTTATTCAAAATAGCTAGAGGCTCCCAAAAATTTTGTGAAAAATTTAGATAAATAGGTTATTTCATTCCTGATTTTATAAAAATATGAAAACAACCACTGTAATGATAAAATGGCACTGTTTAATAAAATGAGTAGAATTCCTATATAGAAAATGATAAAACTAGAATTTGGGTGACTTTATTCATATTAAATAATGAATCTGACCCTATAAAGTCATAAGAAAATAAAATAGGTAGATAAATGCCTTAATAAATATAAAACATTATGAAAATGCCATTCTTGTCCAAATGTATTCATTATAGTATTAATTTGCTAAACACCATCAGAAAACTATTGAATTCCTTATTAATTAAATTAGGTGCTGACCTTACGAAAATGCATTAAAATATCTTATAACGTAGAATTACACTATATATTTAGGACCACTTAGAAAATGCCAACTCCGATAAACTTAACTTCGTATGTAGACCATATTACGACTTGCCGTCATCGTATGCCGCCGTAAAGCCCTAATTGCTCAATTACTACTATATCATACAAAAGCGTATTTTGGGATATAGCTAGGCTATTATATAAGGGTAATATTATTTATTTATACATTTAGGCACGCAGTGCATACCATGCGAAAGTTAGCATCATTATCCGACCTTATACATTATAGTGTCGAGGATAGAACCTAGGTCACGTGCATGCATCATGTTTTCGGTTTGCATCAGTGAGTAATTATTGGATTGTATGTGTGCTTAGACATAGGCGATCCCAAGGGATGGTTAGGAGATGCTGAGGAAGACCTCCCACCTGAGCAAGGCGAGTTAACACTTACACATATAGATGTTAACCCGTATTTGGGAAGGATTGCAACTTTCCCTAGTACGGATTAACATCGATATATTCATTGTCTATTACCCAGTTTTTTCCAAACTAAATTGTTTAATATATTAAAATGCATGCTTATTAACCTGCCTAATTGTTAATCATGCAATACTTATACATGTCTGCCCTTGGATTATTTGGCCTTTATGACTGCCTTGATTGTCATAATCCTTGTTAGCCTAAGACACTACAAGAAGAAACCCCCTATGCCAACGCATCCATGTGTTGTTAAAAACTCATATAGACGTTGGGAGGGCCTGTACCAACGCATTTCAAATCCGTGGCCATAGGAGCCGTTGCAAGGGTCTATCACTATGCTTATCAATGCGTTGGTAACATGTATAAATATGTGTTGCGACGTAACAACACATACCAGCTATAGTTTTATGCGTTTTCAACCATTAACACCAAGATTTATAAATTGTGATTTATCCTGGCGTGCACGGCAGGCTAAACGTACCAAATTTATATTTGTTTACACCAAAAAAATTATGGATAAAAGATTATCATCACTAAAATGAACACACAACAATAGCTTTTGCATGTTAAAAATTCTTCATTAATAATTTATAAAATTTTATACAACAGTCATTCGATATCTCAAAATCTTTCCACGAGTCATATCTCGCATGAAGCTTACATTCTTTTACAAAAAATTACAATATAGTAATGAACATCCATGACTTCTTCACAATACTAAGTCCAACCTTTTTTTATAGTTTTCCTCCATCGAAGTTCATGTGGGTCTCAACTATCAAACTTTCGACCTTGTAAGTACCCTGCATACATGAGAAATACAGAATCATACATTCAATTCAACAAAAAATCAAATAAACTACTGCATGTCACTACGCACTCCTAGCATTACCAACTGCTCAACAGGCAACATAAATGAATCACCGTCCTTTTAATTTTTTTGTCATTGGTATTTTTTCCACAACCAAAATTGTCATATCCGAAATCTGTAATCGAAAGACACAATGAAATAAACTTACAGGCAACTCCAATGTCTCCATGAAAGGAGCAATCTTCAGAAGATGAGCATAATCAAGGACATCAGTCATTGTGATTTCATAGCCAGAGAGAACTAAATCCAACCTCAAATTCCAAAGATAAGTAACTTTGAAAGGCTCTTCAGGTACAATAGTTCTCTGCAACAGAAATGAAAAACAAAATTGTGAATTTGACCTTAGTGATATATACACAGAATAGGGCCATCGAGGACATATCA
>SPJY01006728.1:3135123-3145863 GCA_005191435.1 Raddia distichophylla | reverse complement strand
GTAAGATCTAATTTCTTGGGGAGTTCCATGGACCCGGATCCATACTTTCTCTAACTGAAGCTTAACATCCATCTTTAACTTCCATTCCTCCACTTTGAAAGTAACACCATACTTTCTAATGTTGATAATATCCAGCTCCACCATCCTATTCAGTTCAACCTTGTTTGGAAATTGCACCAGAAACAGACCTGGTCCACTTTCCTTGACCTCCCATTGCCACTAATCGCTGCAACTCGCCAGCCACTTGATCTGTTGTGAGCTGACCTCCGGTTACTTGAATAAGGCCAGTTCTAGCATCACCTTTAACTCTGTGTACACCTACATGAGGAATCTGGTAAAAGCCCAAGTTATATGCACCATATCCGCATAAATTTGCCACTGGCTTTGGCAAACGTAACAATGGACACTTGGATGTGAGGTGATCATGACCTACACAAATCTCGCGACACAAAATAGTTTCGCATGCTGACACAACATGACCTTTTTGATAACATCTGAGACACAATATCTTGCTCTTCGCCTGTTCATCTGAAGACTCGTTCTGCCCCTATTTTTCCTTCCCTTTATCATGCCCTACATCAATATTATTCCTTTCTCTAATAGGATACTGAGTTGGATCATTTCCACGAGGATTTACTGCATTCCATACTGCACCCTGTGTTAAGACCTCTTCATTCCCACGACCCCTGCCTCCCCAACGAGGACGATACATGCCGTGATGAGCTCCTCTAACACCTCCAAAGCGACCATACGCACCTTGATGCCTGCCGCCTCTGTTGCCGAAACCAGCCGACGAACGGGCGGCTGCTGGCGTCCTACCATCGTGCCCACCTTGCCCAAGATGCCCAGCCATCCTGTTGGCACCTCCTCCAATCAAGGTTTTCTCTCGATGAGATTTGACGCGCGAAGGGGATGCAGACTTCTGCTTTTCTTCCCTCAGTTTGAACAGACCAGAAGCCGCCGCTGCCACCTTCACAACCGGAGCTGATACGATTGCATTGCGAGTAGGGTTTTGTCGACCCGTCTTAGCAAAAAGTTTTGCCCGGCCCAACTTTCTTCTGGCCCAAACCAAATCCAAGCCCTCTCTCTGATCCTCTCTCGCCTCACGATATCCTTCCGTCGATTGAATGGGAAAGGTAGCATCCGAATTTTGAATGTCCGATGATGCCGCCTGAAATTTCGGAGTGCCAACATTGTCCTGCAGCTTCACCAACGATTTTTGTTGCCGCAGCAGTACATCGCCAAAAGTTAATGGCGGTGATACCCGAGGACGAGGAAGAGGACCCTTCCATGGTCGATCAGCCGAGCTCCATGGCCGACGATCATTCCGCGCTGGACAGAATCTAACTTTTGACAAACCACCATAACCACATGCAGGCACGGACGGAACACATACCTGTGTCTCCGGCAACAAATTATTGATGTAAGACGAGATATCTCCAACAGAATACCCTGCCTGAGTAAGGTCTGCCTTGATCTTAACCACATCTCTGGGAAGATTCTCCAACAACGGATCAACCTGGCCTTCATCATCAGACTCACATGGAGACAAAGCCCAAAAACGAGATCCACTCATGGAGAATCCCGACGCACGGCGGCGGCGCTGCGCTGTCACCGCCGACGGCGGCGAGCTCGGCGGCGGCGCTGCGCTCGGAGCTGCAGCTCGCTACCTCTACCTAAGTCTGGATCTCCGGTATCGAGATGAAGCCCCCAGAGAAGGACGACTTCTAGGTGCAGCTGCTGTGTATGCGTGTGTTTTTTCTTGCATGGTTTTTGTTCTTTGACCCTCGACCAATTCCACCGATAGTGTCTTTTGTTGTCATCTGGATTGGTTTGCAACCTCGAGATTTTGTCTGCACATCCGCTGGAGTCGTTGCTTCATCTCTATACACCAGCATGAACATCGATAAGTTTGTTAACCTCGACTATAATGTTCTTGTGGTCTCGTATAACTTCGTATAATGTATGCTATACGAAGTTATTACGTACATGGGGAATCTGGTAAAAGCCCAAATTATCTGCACCATATCCGCATAAATTTGCCACTGGCTTTGGCAAACGTAACAATGGACACTTGGATGTGAGGTGATCATGACCTTGACAAATCTCGCAACACAAAATAGTTTCGCATGCTGACACAACATGACCTTTTTGATAACATCTTAGACACAATATCTTGCTCTTCGCCTGTTCATCTGAAGACTCGTTCTGTCCCTCTTTTTCCTTCCCTTTATCATGCCCAACATCAGTATTATTCCTTTCTCTAATAGGATACTGAGTTGGATCATTGCCACGAGGATTTACTGCATTCCAAACTGCACCCTGTGGTAAGACCTCTTCATTCCCACGACCCCTGCCTCCCCAACGAGGACGATACATGCCGTGATGAGCTCCTCTAACACCTCCAAAGCGACCATACGCACCTTGATGCCTGCCGCCTCTGTTGCCGAAACCAGCCGACGAACGGGCGGCTGCTGGCGTCCTACCATCGTGCCCACCTTGCCCATGTCGCCCAGCCATCCTGTTGGCACCTCCTCCAATTAAGGTTTTCTCTCGATGAGATTGGACACGCGAAGGGGATGCAGACTTCCGCTTTTCTTCCCTCAGTTTCAACAGACCAGAAGCCGCCGCCACCTTCACAACCGGAGCTGATACGATTGCATTGCGAGTAGGGTTTTGACGACCCGTCCTAGCAAAAAGTTTTGCCCGGCCCATCTTTCTGCTGGCCCAAACCAAATCCAAGCCCTCGCTCTGATCCTCTCTCGCCGCACGATATCCTTCCAAAGATTGAATGGTAGCATCCGAATTTTGAATGCCCGATGATGCCGCCTGAAATTGCTGAGTGCCAACATTGTCCTGCAGCTTCACCAACGATTTTTGTTGCCGCAGCAGTACATCGCCAAACGTTAATGGCGGTGATACCCGAGGACGAGGAAGAGGACCCTTCCATGGTCGATCAGCCGAGCTCCATGGCCGACGATCATTCCGCGCTGGACAGAATCTAACTTTTGACAAACCACCATAACCACATGCAGGCACGGACGGAACACATACCTGTGTCTCCGGCAACAAATTATTGATGTAAGACGAGATATCTCCAACAGAATACCCTGCCTGAGTAAGGTCTGCCTTGATCTTAACCACATCTCTGGGAAGATTCTCCAACAACGGATCAACCTGGCCTTCATCATCAGACTCACATGGAGACAAAGCCCAAAAACGAGATCCACTCATGGAGAATCCCGACGCACGGCGGCGGCGCTGCGCTGTCACCGCCGACGGCGGCGAGCTCGGCGGCGGCGCTGCGCTCGGAGCTGCAGCTCGCTACCTCTACCTAAGTCTGGATCTCCGGTATCGAGATGAAGCCCCCAGAGAAGGACGACTTCTAGGTGCAGCTGCTGTGTATGCGTGTGTTTTTTCTTGCATGGTTTTTGTTCTTTGACCCTCGACCAATTCCACCGATAGTGTCTTTTGTTGTCATCTGGATTGGTTTGCAACCTCGAGATTTTGTCTGCACATCCGCTGGAGTCGTTGCTTCATCTCTATACACCAGCATGAACATCGATAAGTTTGTTAACCTCGACTATAATGTTCTTGTGGTCCACAAAACATTCCCCATCTCTTAAGGCCAAAGTCCTTCGCTACTCCTACTATTCTTTTATGAATGCCTTTTTGGATAATTCCATTTCATCTTTCAACCACTCCATTCGACTGCAGATGCCCCCACCAAGGTGAAGCGTATCGTGATGCCCAAACCTTCGAAGATGTCTTTGAACTTGTGTGATGTAAACTATGCTTCATTCTTTCCAACAACTTCTAATGACACTTGAAATCTACAAATCACATTTTTCCAGAGGGCCTTCTTCCCTACAGCCACTGTCATGTTCGCCAACGATTCTGCTTCAACTCACCTTGAAAAGTAATCAATGTCCACTATGGTGAAGCATAAACCTCCACATGTTGTTGACAGCAGACCAATAATGTCTATGCCCCATCTTGCAAATGGTCATGCCGAAACATACTCTTGCATTGGACACGGGGGTGCTTAGCTGTGTTTTGATGTCCACTAGCAACAATGACATTTTTTAATAGTCATCTCCGCATCAATGAGGGTTGTTGGCCAGTATACTCTGGTTCTAAATTCGTTAGCCACTATTGTCCTTGGATCTTGATGCATGGCGCAAAACAGTTCATGCTCTTCAAGCAAGATTTGTCTCATATCGGTTGGTGAAATGCTCTGCAACCACCTCCTTTCTTGTACAAGTTACCATCCACCAACACAAATTTCCCTACACGAAGCAACACTCTTTTTGTTTCTTGAGAGTTATCTTGTAATCCCCCTCCGCTTAAGTGTGGCCTTAGAGGAAATGACCAATCATCTTGTTCTTCCATGATGGCGAGCACCTCTACGGATACCGATGGCATTGATATCACTTCGAAGAATGCGGCCATAGGGATTTCTTTGCCCATCGACACCAATTTTTCTAATTCATCGGCTCGCTCAGTAGACCGATGTGGACTACATGGGCCCCGGGTATCCTCTAGAAGGTCCATAAGGGAGCAGATGGAGGGCGATCCAAGTCGGCCGACTAAGGATAGGAACCACTCGGGTTACACGCGCCTTGAGCTCTAAGAAAGCTCCCGAGGATATAATCTATCTCCATGTAATTAGCAGATTAACACATGCATGACATGTAACAGCATAATAGCATTAGTTACCGTGTACCATGGGCTATCCTGTAACTCTATCTCCCCCTACACTATATAAAGGGAGGGGTAGAGGCCATCGGCACGAATCATCACCATATAGCATCATCTTGCATCCCGCATCTTGATCCACCATATAATCCCAGAGCACAGGAAGTAGGGTATTACCTCCGTTGAGGGCCTGAACCTGTATAAACCCGTGTCTTGTGCTACCATCTAGCTTAGTTCTTGATAGCGTCCCCTCGTACAAATTCATTGCCAGCGGTGACCCCCCAGTTAGTCACCAGTCGACAGTTGGCGCGCCAGGTAAGGGGCAGCGTCAAGATCATCTCTCAAGTTAGATGGCTCTTTGGAGATCGCCAGACATCGCCATGGAGCTCGGGCAATCTCTTCGCTTCGGCACGCTGGACTTCATCGCCGATGGCATCGGCAATCTCCACCTCTCTCTCCCTGGAGAGATTCCTTCGCAAGAGGGCGCGCGCAATCAATGTGACCCATTGCCCTTTGGCTTGGAGAATTTAGCGAGCGCCTTTAGCGGATTGACCCCTCGCTGTTCGCCTTCGCACCTCCTCCCGAGGAAGACGAAAAAGGACTCGGCGGGCTCAACCGCGTGGGCGAGGATCGTATTCTGCCCGAAAACAACACAGCGCTTTCGGCTGGATTTCCCCCCGGACTCGAGAGTTTCGCTGCGGCCTCCGCATGGATCTCATCTGAGATTTAGATGAGAGATAACCAGTCGGCGAGCGCGACAGATCCACTCGGATCAGATTCATCTATGTTCGTGGGTGTCATCAATGGTGGCCAACCCATTGGACAGATCGAACAAGTCAGCCTCTCTGCTTCTGACTCTGAGTCTGATGGAAGCGTTGAGGTCCATAACTACCGGGAGGCTTTTGTCCTTGGGGCGGGCGACCACCACTCTGCCTCTCCGATCATCGATTACGAGGCGACCGACCCTAGCACAGCGAACCCAGATCCACGCCGCGCTGAAGACCGAGATCGCATACAACAGCTTCGCGCCCGCGGCCGTGACGTCCAGAACGAGCTTCGCGCGGTGAAGTTAAGGGACAAGGACGTCTATACGGCACCCCAGGCAAACGTCATTGCCTCGAAAACTCTCCTTGAAACAATCGCGCCGCAACTTCCTGAAGGCAGCCCGTTTGCTGCAACACATGCTCGAGCGACGGCTATGATAGAGATGGCCGTCATTCAACAAAATAAGGCGATGCCCGCTCCGGCCGCGCCGACTGCTTCAACTCGCAGTCGATCTACGCGCAATCGGAATAGGGCTCGTACCAACACAGCCGGCGGCTCCCACCAGTCGCCGGCCCATGATCTTCGTCAAGACATCGAAGCCAAATGGCGGGAGCGCAGCAATGGTGAGCGGAACTCTCGCAGCCGCCATAGCCATCGTATCGATGACCAGGCTGAGAGCACCGCCAGCCGGCGCAACCACCGTCAGGAACGTCGTCAAGACCCGCAGCGGGAACATCGTAGCAGATCCCCAAGGCGGAGGCGGCCACGACCGTTGGAGGGGATTCGGGCCTTTACCCTGCATCTTCGCCGAGTGGTTTGGCCGGATGGTTTCAACCTCAAAGGCATCGACAAGTTCGATGGCGAGAGGCACCCAAAGAACTGGCTGCAGGTTTATGCCTTGGCAGTCAGTGCGGCAGGAGGTGATCAGAATGTCATGGCAAATTACTTGACGGTTGCTTTGACCCCAACCGCCCAGACCTGGCTAATGGGACTCCCGGAGAACTCGATCGAGTCTTGGGACGACCTCCAGGAGCAGTTCATCGCCAATTTCCAAGGGGCCTATGAAAGGCTCGCGGGGAGATGGGAGATTGGACAGCTACACCGGCGCAAGAATGAGACTCTCCGCGAGTTCATCAAGCGCTTCACCAAGAAGAAGAATGAGATCCGGGACGTTTCGGAGCAAACCGTCATTGATGCCTTCTTCGCCAGATGCAAATCCGAGGAGTTGATCAGGCAGATGACCCGGGACCCCCTGCGTAATCTCAAGGCCATGTTCACTATGGCGGATCAGGAGGCGGAAGCCGAGGAAGCCATCGCGAATCACCGCGGTGGCAATGATGGAGGCCCCAAGGAGAAGCCTAACGACGAACAAGGCAAGCCAAAAGACAAAAAGCGGAAGGGGGAGGAGATGGTCGCCAACATGGAGTGCAACCGACCAAAGCCCCCCAACGACAACGACTACAAGAAGGTTATGGATTCGGTATGTCCCTTCCATCCTCAAGGAAAACACTCTGCCAAAGACTGCCTTATTCTGCAGAAGTTCGCTGAGAGCTCGAACCAGTCGGCCAAGGGCGGTCAAGGCAAGAAACCCGATGGAGATTACCAGGACGCTGAGCGCGAGATCAACTACATCTTCGGGGGCTCTGATGCGTACGAGCCCAAGCGGAAGCAAAAGCTTACCACTCGGGAGATCAACGCTATCATGCCCGTAACTTCAAAGTACTTGCGCAGGTCCGAGGTGCCCATCACCTTCGACCGATCAGACCACCCGGATCGGATCGCCTTCCCTGGGAGGTATCCTCTGGTGCTGGATCCGGTCGTTCGAGGAAATAAATTAAAAAGGGTCCTGGTCAACGGCGGGAGCGGGATTAACGTCCTTTTCGTCAAGACCTTGGACCAGATGAATATTCCATGTTCCGAACTTCGGCAGGGATCGTCTCCTTTCCACGGGGTAATCCCCGGGACGTCCGCGATACCACTCGGACATATCTCTTTGCCCGTCACGTTTGGGACTAAGGATAATTATCGGACTGAGAGTCTGAGTTTCGAAGTGGCTGATTTCGAGATGGCATATCATGCCATCTTGGGAAGGCCAGGGATTGCCAAGTTCATGGCGGTTCCCAACTACACTTACCTTGTCTTAAAGATGCCAGGTCCCAATGGTGTAATCACCCTCCCTTTTGAGGTAAAACAGTCCCTACTCTGTGATAGCGAAAGCTGTGAGATGGCGCAGGCATTGCATTCATCTGCTGAGATGGAGAAGATCCGACTGGAGGTCGCTTCCATTCAGGACGAGGGGGACGTCCCCGCCAAGAAGCAGGCCAAAACATCCATCCAAGCAGCCGAAGAGACCAAAAAGATTCTGTTGGACCCGTCTGATCCGGCCAAGACGGCCGTGGGACAGGGCTCGATAGCAAATAGGAAGACGCGCTCGTCACTTTCCTCCGGGCCAACCAGGATGTGTTCGCTTGGAAGCCTTCGGACATGCCTGGTGTTCCGAGGGAGGTGATCGAGCACTCTCTCCACGTCGACGAAAAGGCAAAGCCCATAAAGCAGCGCCTACGAAGATTTGCACCGGATCGGAAGGACGCCATACGGAGCGAGATCACCAAATTGTTGGCCGCTCGGTTCATCAAAGAGGTGTATCATCCCGAGTGGCTTGCCAACCCGGTCCTGGTGCAGAAGAAAAACAAGACATGGCGGATGTGTGTCGACTACACAGATCTCAACAAAGCGTCTCCCAAGGATCCTTTTGGGCTCCCCCGCATCGATCAAGTGGTGGATTCCACCGCCGGGTGCGAGCTCTTGAGTTTTCTGTAAGCCTACTCAGGCTATCATCAGATAAGTCTGAAGGAGGAGGATTGCATCAAGACGTCGTTTATCACGCCTTTTGGTGCTTTCTGCTATATCACAATGCTATTCGGGTTGAAAAACGCTGTCGCAACTTATCAGCGCACCATACAGCGGTGTTTTCACACTCAGTTCGGACGCAACGTGGAGGCATATGTCGATGACGTCATCATAAAAATAAAATCCAGAGGGGATCTCATAACAGATCTAACCGAGACGTTCGAGAGCCTAAGGGCGTATCGGATGAAGCTAAATCCCGAGAAGTGTGTTTTTGGGGTTCCTTCTGGTAAACTACTTGGATTCATCATCTCCAACCGGGGGATCGAAGCCAATCCAGAGAAGGTCAATGCCATCATCAAGATGAAGCCCCCGACCAATCAAAAGGATGTGCAAAAGCTCACTGGATGCATCGTGGCACTCAGCCGATTCGTTTCCCGACTCGAAGAGCGAGGCTTGCCTTTCTTTAAGCTCTTACGCCGACAAGACGACTTTCAGTGGACAGCTGAAGCACAAGAAGCCTTCGAAGATCTAAAGAGGTTCCTCACCACACCTCCGGTGTTGGTCCCTCCCATGCCCCAAGAGCCCCTCTTACTCTACATCGGCGCAACGACTCATGTCATCAGCAGCGCCTTGCTGGTTGAACGAGATGAGGAGGGCTCCCTCCAGAAGGTATAGCATCCGGTCTACTTCGTCAGCGAAGTATTGGGCGAATCTAAGATAAGGTACCCACAACTTCAAAAACTTCTGTATGCTGTGTTACTCACATCGCGGAAGCTTAAGCATTATTTTCAAGAGCATGAAATTTCGGTGGTCACTTCTTTCCCGCTTGGAGACATACTCCATAATCGGGAAGCCACTGGGAGGATTGCAAAGTGGGCAGTCAAGCTTGGAGCCTTTGAAATAAAGTTCAGGCCTCGACTAGCCATCAAATCTCAAGCGTTGGCCGATTTCGTCGCCAAGTGGACGGAGGCTCAAACCCCAGCAGCAAAGGAGAATCTCGAGTACTGGACAATGTATTTTGATGGTTCCCTCATGCTCAACGGTGCGGGGGCTGGGATTTTGCTCATATCGCCGACTGGAAAGAAGCTACGCTACGTCCTCCAGATACTGTTCCCCGTCAGCAACAACGCCGCCGAGTACGAGGCACTCATCCACGAGGTACGCGTCGCCATCTCGCTTGGTGTTAGGCGGTTAATGGTACGCGGGGATTCCCAGCTCATGGTCAACCAAGTGCAAAAAGTGTGGTCTTGTGTTGGCGACAGCATGGCGGCATACTGCCAGGAGGTACGAAAGCTAAAAGACAAATTCGACGGACTGGAGCTGACACACGTGCTCCGCCGTGACAACAAAGCAGCGGACGAGCTAGCGCGGATGGGATCCACTCGGGCGTAGGTCCCGACTGGTGTTTTCGTCCAAGAATTGCGAGCACCATCTATCAAGCTACCTTCAGCGCCGGAAGAAAATCAAGAGAAGCAGCCAGAACCCGACGTAGAGGTATTATCGATCAACCCCGGATGGACGCAGCCTTACTAAGATTATCTTCTTCGTGATGAGCTGCCTGAGGATCGAAGCCTGGCCGAATGCATCACATGCCGAAGCAAAAGCTACAAGGTAGTCGGGGACGAGCTTTTCAGAAAAAGCAGTTCCGGGGTACTAAGGCGTTGCATATCAGAGCAAGAAGGTAGAGATTTACTCAGCGAAATCCACTCGGGGGAATGTGGGCATCACGCAGCAGCCAGCACCCTGGTGGGCAAAGCCTACCGGCAAGGATTATTCTGGCCAACCGCGGTCACAGATGCGGAAGACATAGTACGTAGATGTGACGGGTGTCAGTTCTTTGCACGGCAGATTCATATGCCAGCCCAAGATCTACAAACAATTCCAATCTCTTGGCCCTTCGCAGTCTGGAATCTCGACATGGTGGGCCCCCTCAAGCAAGCACAGGGCGGATTCACCCATTTCTTCGTCGCCATCGATGAGTTTACCAAGTGGATTGAAGCCAAGCCGGTTGCTGTCATCACGGCAGCCAAAGCACGCGACGGGACATTGTTGTGCATTTTGGCGTACCCAATCGCATCATCACCGACAACGGCGTTCAGTTCAAAAGCAGCGAATTTCAAGATTGGGGCGAGGAGCTGGGCATCAAGATCTGCTATGCCTCGGTGGCCCACCCAAGGAGCAACGGACAGGTTGAGCGTGCCAATGGACTGGTGCTACAAGGGCTTAAAGCTAGAATGTTTGATCGCCTGAAGCCGTACGCTACACGCTGGGTCAAGAAGTTGCCTTCGGTGCTCTGAGGGCTCAGAACGACCCCAAGTCGAGCAACCAGGCAGACCCCCTTTTTCCTATACTATGGCTCGGAGGCGGTCCTCCCGACCGAATTGAAGTTCCGGTCCCCTCGGGTCGCCGGTTTCGACGATAATCAGT
>SPJY01006728.1:3047947-3135049 GCA_005191435.1 Raddia distichophylla | reverse complement strand
GCCAGGGAAACAGCAATGATCCAGTCGGCAAAGTACCAACAGGGCCTGCGTCGCTACCATCAGTGCAACATACGGGGCCGTGCGTTCTCCAAGGGGGATCTGGTCCTCCGAAGGAATCAGAAGCACGAGCATAAACTCTCCCCACTTTGGAAAGGCCCCTACATGATCGCTGAGGTGACACGTCCGAGGGATTACCGGCTACAACGTGAAGACAGATCAGAAGTGCCCAATACCTGGAACATCGAGCAGCTACGTCGTTTTTACTCTTAAAATCTTGTATTCGAGCAGCATGTAATTAGTTTCCCTTCTTTTGACTTGCTACTTGGCCGTAAACGACCAGGAAGTAAGTCGGGGCCTACACTAAATAGTGTGCGGAGTCAACCGCACCCTATCTCATCAATAAAGTTGTTTTCTCTCTACATGTGTTGATCGCATTCGAGTATTACGAATATTCTTGAGTAATGGCGCTTTTATATCCCAGCGGCAATGTTTAGCTACTCTGCAGTTGCATAGGGAGAAAGCCAAGAGCTACTTCCCGGCACTCGAGGGTTGGACCAGTCGGCGGAGGCGTTTCATGAAAAAGGATAAAACGTACTATTCGGATAAGTCGGATCACTCGGGGGCTGGACCAGTCGGCGGATGCGTTTCATGAAAAAGGATAAAACGTACTATTCGGATAAACTGGATCACCAGTATTGAGAATCGACCAAAAGTTTCCGATACAGATATAATTACAAGTCCAGTTGTTCGGCTATCTGGACAGCAGTCGGATGAACCTCCTCCAATAAAGCGATGACCTCCTCTTTCGAGCAAGGAAACCCGTCCTTGACGGCTTCGCAGTCTAGGAGAGGGAAGTTTGACTTCGCGATGGCGAGGCCCCAGCCAATGCATGTTATCGCATGAGGCGTATCAGTCGGGTTTCAGTAAGGTTGAGCCAGGGAGAGCCAGTCGGGAAAAGTTACCTTCCAACTCTTTAGCCGACTCCTCGGCTCGAGCGTTGGCTTGGCGGACTTCTTCCTCTAGTGCCTTCTGCCTCGCCTCCAGAGCTACACTCGACGGCAAATATCGAAGATCATTATGTATGAAACATCCTTTCTAGAGATCTAGCACAGATTGGGGTCCATACCTCGGTTTGTGTTGGACTCCTCCACGTGGTGGAATCGGAGCTCGGTGACTTCGCGGTGGAGCTCTTCAATCCGACCGCGATGTTGTCGCTCGGTGGCATACAGCGCGTTGTCAAACTCACCGCTCGTCTTCAGTTCGCCTACCGTTTTTTCCATGCACCGGGTCTTCTGCTTCTACCTCTCCTTCATGCGCTGCGTGGAGAAGAGAGGGAGATTAGTGGGATCCCCCTGTGCAGGGCAAGGATTCGTAGCGAGAAAAAGTCTACCTTGTATATTTCAGCTTGAATGGCGGTTACTTGGTCCAGCACCTCCCACTCTTCGGCTTCCTGCCCGTCATCCACCTCGTAGCCCTCCATCTCCTTTCGCCATTTCAATCGGAAGGGTGGAATGTGAGCTTTCGGGGAAGGGCGAGGAATCTCCTCGATTTCTGGTTCTGAGGATTTTCCCCTTTCCCGACGGGGGTTGGCGACAGGTGGCGGACGGGCCAGAGTCCTGGCGAGGCGCGGTGGGCTGAGTTGAGTCCCTGGAATTTGGCGGCTCATCATCCTTCATTGGTTTTCTGAAAGCATTTGGAGACCTTTCAAGATACACATCTCCACGAATTATGAGGTTGTGGCGTTGCAGAGGAATACCTGTGTGACGGGACGTACGTCATCTTGAATTTCATGCCCGAACCACTCGGGCCCGAGCCGGGAGGTTTCTTCGCCCCTGACGCAGCCTTCGGGCCAGTAGACGGGCGAGGCGGAGGACTCTGTGGCTGTGAGGCCTGGGCCGGCGGCGACTTCGTTGGTGGGCGGCGGCGGCGCAGAAGCGGGACGGTATCTTCCTCTTCGTTGTACTCGTCCGAGTCCCTTGAAGCGCCCCTTGCCTTTTTTGGCCGGAGGAGCACTCGTTGAGCCCTCAGCGGGACGCTTGCGAGGTGCCTCCTTGTGGGCGGAGCTTCCGAAACCGGGGGGGAGGAGAAGAAGGCTTCGCGCCCCTGTGACGCGACAAATTACATTAATTCTAATCTTACATCAACAAACCGCGGTTGAGTTGAGGAGGGTTTTCTCCTTACCGCTGGTGGCAGGTATCCCAAATTGTATGGAGCCGGGCATTCCGCGGGAGTTATTTCCGAGCCCGGAGCGAAAAGCTCAACCACTCGACTGATAATCTCCTTCTACGTAAGGTTCCCATCGGTTTCCGAAGTGGCGTCTTGGGTCCCCGAGTACTCAAAGGCGAGATGCACCCTCTCCTTGATGGGCTGGATACGGCGTTGGGTATAGTTCCACACTACCCCAACACTGGTCAACCCAGCGGACTTCGCTCTGCGGAGAAGAACAAGAAGTTCCTTTACTTGGCCTCCCTCGTCATCGGCGTGGAGAGAGGACCAGGAGGGACGGACTGTGGGGCACTCGCCGGAAAAGGAAGGGAGGGCCGGAGGAGAGTTGGCGCAATAGAACCACTCTGAATGCCAGGCTTTGTTGGAGGTTTTCAAGCGAAGATCGAAGTAAAACTTTTTGGGGTTCCTTCTGGTAAACTACTTGGATTCATCATCTCCAACCGGGGGATCGAAGCCAATCCAGAGAAGGTCAATGCCATCATCAAGATGAAGCCCCCGACCAATCAAAAGGATGTGCAAAAGCTCACTGGATGCATCGTGGCACTCAGCCGATTCGTTTCCCGACTCGAAGAGCGAGGCTTGCCTTTCTTTAAGCTCTTACGCCGACAAGACGACTTTCAGTGGACAGCTGAAGCACAAGAAGCCTTCGAAGATCTAAAGAGGTTCCTCACCACACCTCCGGTGTTGGTCCCTCCCATGCCCCAAGAGCCCCTCTTACTCTACATCGGCGCAACGACTCATGTCATCAGCAGCGCCTTGCTGGTTGAACGAGATGAGGAGGGCTCCCTCCAGAAGGTATAGCATCCGGTCTACTTCGTCAGCGAAGTATTGGGCGAATCTAAGATAAGGTACCCACAACTTCAAAAACTTCTGTATGCTGTGTTACTCACATCGCGGAAGCTTAAGCATTATTTTCAAGAGCATGAAATTTCGGTGGTCACTTCTTTCCCGCTTGGAGACATACTCCATAATCGGGAAGCCACTGGGAGGATTGCAAAGTGGGCAGTCAAGCTTGGAGCCTTTGAAATAAAGTTCAGGCCTCGACTAGCCATCAAATCTCAAGCGTTGGCCGATTTCGTCGCCAAGTGGACGGAGGCTCAAACCCCAGCAGCAAAGGAGAATCTCGAGTACTGGACAATGTATTTTGATGGTTCCCTCATGCTCAACGGTGCGGGGGCTGGGATTTTGCTCATATCGCCGACTGGAAAGAAGCTACGCTACGTCCTCCAGATACTGTTCCCCGTCAGCAACAACGCCGCCGAGTACGAGGCACTCATCCACGAGGTACGCGTCGCCATCTCGCTTGGTGTTAGGCGGTTAATGGTACGCGGGGATTCCCAGCTCATGGTCAACCAAGTGCAAAAAGTGTGGTCTTGTGTTGGCGACAGCATGGCGGCATACTGCCAGGAGGTACGAAAGCTAAAAGACAAATTCGACGGACTGGAGCTGACACACGTGCTCCGCCGTGACAACAAAGCAGCGGACGAGCTAGCGCGGATGGGATCCACTCGGGCGTAGGTCCCGACTGGTGTTTTCGTCCAAGAATTGCGAGCACCATCTATCAAGCTACCTTCAGCGCCGGAAGAAAATCAAGAGAAGCAGCCAGAACCCGACGTAGAGGTATTATCGATCAACCCCGGATGGACGCAGCCTTACTAAGATTATCTTCTTCGTGATGAGCTGCCTGAGGATCGAAGCCTGGCCGAATGCATCACATGCCGAAGCAAAAGCTACAAGGTAGTCGGGGACGAGCTTTTCAGAAAAAGCAGTTCCGGGGTACTAAGGCGTTGCATATCAGAGCAAGAAGGTAGAGATTTACTCAGCGAAATCCACTCGGGGGAATGTGGGCATCACGCAGCAGCCAGCACCCTGGTGGGCAAAGCCTACCGGCAAGGATTATTCTGGCCAACCGCGGTCACAGATGCGGAAGACATAGTACGTAGATGTGACGGGTGTCAGTTCTTTGCACGGCAGATTCATATGCCAGCCCAAGATCTACAAACAATTCCAATCTCTTGGCCCTTCGCAGTCTGGAATCTCGACATGGTGGGCCCCCTCAAGCAAGCACAGGGCGGATTCACCCATTTCTTCGTCGCCATCGATGAGTTTACCAAGTGGATTGAAGCCAAGCCGGTTGCTGTCATCACGGCAGCCAAAGCACGCGAGTTCTTATGCGACATCGTTGTGCGTTTTGGCGTACCCAACCGCATCATCACCGACAACGGCGTTCAGTTCAAAAGCAGCGAATTTCAAGATTGGGGCGAGGAGCTGGGCATAAAGATCTGCTATGCCTTGGTGGCCCACCCAAGGAGCAACGGATAGGTTGAGCGCGCCAATGGATTGGTGCTGCAAGGGCTTAAGGCCAGAATCTTCGATCGCTTAAAGCCGTACGCTACGCGCTGGGCCAAGGAGTTGCCTTCGGTGCTCTGGGGGCTCAGAACGACCCCAAGTCGAGTAATCGGGCAGACCCCCTTTTTCCTAGTCTACTGCTCAGAGACGGTCCTCCCGACTGAATTAAAGTTCCGGTCCCCTCGGGTCGCCGGTTTCGACGATAATCAGTCGGATTAAGCAAGATACGAAGACCTCGATCGGCTCGAGGAAGCCAGGGAAGCAGCATTGATCCTGTCGGCAAAGTACCAACAGGGCTTGTGTCGCTACCATCAGCGCAACGTACGGGGCCGTGCGTTCTCCAAGGGAGATCTGGTCCTCCGAAGGAATCAGAAGACGAGCATAAACTCTCCCCACTCTGGGAAGGCCCCTACAACGTTAGATGGATCTGAAGTGCCCAATACCTGGAACATCGAGCAGCTACGTTGTTTTTACTCTTAGTTCTTGTATTCAAGCAGCATTGTGTAATTAGTCCCTTTTTCTGACTTGCTACGTAGCCGTAAACGGTTAAGCAGTAAGTCGGGGGCTACACTAAATAGTGTGCGGAGTCAACCGCACCCTATCATATTAATAAAAGTCGTTTTCTCTTTACATGTGTTGATCAAATTCGGGTGTTATGAAAATTCTTGATTAATGACGCTCATACTTGCCAAAGACAGCGTTTAGCTACCCTATTGTTGCATAGGGATAAAGCCACGTGCGGATTCCTGACACTCGGGGGCTGGACCAGTCAGCATAAGCATTTCATGAATAAGGATAAAGCTAAAGGCTCGGATAAATAGGGTCACCAGTATCGAGGATCGGTCAAGCGTTTCGAACAAAGTTACATTTACAAGTCCAGTTCTTCAACGATCTGGGAAGCAGCCGGGCGAACTTCTTCCAACAAAGCGCAGGCCTCCTCTTCGGTGCATGCAAATCCTTCCTTCACGGCTTTGCAGTCTAGACGAGGAAAGTTTGACTTCGCGATTGCGAGGCCATGGGTGGTGCAAGTTATTGCTGCCTCCCGCGTGAAGACCTTGATCCGCTCGGGAACATCTTCAAGACGGGCCACGAGGAGGTCCGGATCAGTCGGTGGCTCTTTTTCCGGATAAAGGCGTTGAAGTATAGGGATTATTCCAACTAGAACACGGTGGCGGAGCTCGTGGGCAGCCTTCACCTCTTCTTCGAGGACCTGGAGTTGCGCCTTGGACCTCTGCCGATGCTCTGCATAACCACTCAAGATTGACGGATCAGTCGGATTTCAGCAAGGTTGAGTCAGGGAGAACCATTGGAGGGAAGTTACCTTCCAGCCGAGCGTCGTTTTCTGCCTCCAGGGCCTTTTGCTTCGCCTTCAGCGCTACATTCATAGGCAAGCCTCAAAGATTAACATCTAAGGAGCATTCTTTTTATGAAGGTTTAGCACTATTCAGGATCCATACCTTGGATGGTGTTGGACTCTTCCACGTGGCGGAATCGGAGTTCAGTAACTTCTCGTTGGAGCTCTTCGATCCGGCCGCGATATTGCGACTTAACGGCGTACAGCGCATTGTCATACTCGTCGTGGGTTTTCAATTGGCCCAGTGTTTTCTCCATACATACGGACTTCTGCCTTGACCTCTCTTTCATGCGCTGCATGGAGAAGGGAGGGAGATTGGCGGGATTCTCCTATGTAAAGCGAGGATTCGGGGCCTAGAAAGGTTTTACCTTGGATATCACAGCTTGAGCTGCCGTCATTTGGTCTAGCACTTCCCATTCTTCAGCTTCCTGCCCGTCATCGACCTCGCAGCCCTCCATCTCCTTCCTCTATTTCAGTCGAAGGGGTGGAGCGTGAGTTTCAGCAGAAGGGCGAGGAATTTCCTCGATTTCTG
The DNA here is from genome assembly GCA_005191435.1 of Raddia distichophylla. NCBI lineage: Eukaryota > Viridiplantae > Streptophyta > Magnoliopsida > Poales > Poaceae > Raddia > Raddia distichophylla. The sequence continues at coordinate 3,128,588 of SPJY01006728.1, read as the reverse complement.
GCTCTGAGCTCCTTGGAGTCGGAGCTGGGATCTTTTCCTTTGCTAGCGAGGATCGGCGAGTGGTAGCAAATGGACCGGAGTCTCGGCGAGGTGGGGCACGCCGAGTCGAATCCCCTGCCGTTTGGGGTCCAGCTTGGCGATCAGATTCTGAGGGCGCCGAGGCCGGCACTTCGTTGCCACGCGGGTTTGGCGGCTCATCATCAACAGGTTTTCTGAAAATATTTGTAGATTATTCGAGACACAAATCCCTCGCAAATCATAAAGGGAAGAAATCGTGAAGGAGTACCTTTGTGATGACTTAAAGGATTTGAACCCAAATCGGATGCCCGAACCACTCGGGCCCGAGCCGGGAGGTTTCTCTGCCCCTGACGCGGCCTTTGGGTCAGCAGATTGGGGAGACGGGGGGCATCTTGGTTGCGTCGCCGAAGTTGAGGGTGATTTGGTTGCTGGGCGGCGGCGGTGCACAAGAGGGACATCATCTTTGTCGTCTTCGTCCGAGTCCTTGGAAGCAACCCCCTTGCCTTTCTTGGTGGAAGGAGCACTAGCCGAGTCCCCTACGGGACGCTTGCGCAGTGGCTTTTTGTGGTGAGCAGCTTCCGGGACCGGATGCATGGAAAAGAAGGCCTCGCGTCCCTGCGTTTGAATCAGATTGCAATCAATTTCTGTATCATCTTAAATGACTGCGGTTGAGTTGACAGGGGACTTCTCCTTACCGCTGGTGGAGGGAATGTCAGGTGGTACGCGCCTGGGCAGTCCACGTAAGTTATTTCTGAACCCGGAGCAAGGAGCTCGGTCATCCGGGTGATAATTTCCTTCTGCGAAAGACATTCTTCGGTTTCCCGAGTGGAGTCTTGGAGTCCCGAGTATTCGAAGGCGAGATGCACCCTCTCTTTGATGGGCTGGATACGGCGCTGAGTGTAGTTCCAAACTACACCGATGCCAGTCAGCCCGGCGGTCTTTGCGCGCTAGAGAAGAACGAGGAGTTCCTGTACTTGGCCTCCCTCGTCATCGGCGAGAGGAGAAGACTAGGAGGGACTGACCATAGGGCACTCTCCGGAGAAGGAAGGGAGAACTGGGAGAGAATTAGCGCAGTAGAACCACTCGGAGTGCCAACCCTTGTTGGAGGTTCTCAGAGGAAGATCGAAGTAATGCTCTCGGGCCCCTTCCTGTAATTGAAATCCCGAGCCGCCGCCGGCCCTGGGAGAGTTCTTGTTGGGAAAAGGCTTGAGGAGGTAAAGGAATCTAAAGAGGTCAAAATGAGGAGCAATCCCCAAATAGGCTTCACAAATGTTGATAAAAATTGTAATTTGGAAGATAGAGTTGGGGTTTAGGTGCGAAACCTCGATTCCATAGAAATGCAGCAATCCCCGGAAAAATGGCGAGCAAGGAAGGCCAAAGCCGCGGAGGAAAAAACATTCGAAGACGACTACCTCGTCGGAGCGAGGGGTGGACACAAACCCTTCGGAGGGGAGCACACCGAGGGAAACCAGCTTCTGTAGCCTCCATTCGGTTGTGATGGACTTCATCCATTCCTTCCCGCTCTTGGTAGCCTTGGGGGCGGAGGGAGATGGTGGAGCCATTACGATCAGAGACGGGTGGCGGCGGAGGTTGCGATGGAGAAGAACCCTAGCGGCGGAGTTCGCTGGGAGTGACTAACAGACTGGCGCGAAAAATGAGTGAGGCGAGTCGATCTCGTTCTCCTGTTCCAAACTTATCGCAACGGGCGGTGTTCACATTCTGGGCTGGGCCTTTATTTAGCACTGGATGCGGCCTTTTCGAGAAGGGCGAGATCACTCGGCTGTCCGAGTGGCTCCCTCCGAGAGGTTAGAGTTAAGTGCTGAGTGCCGGTCAGGGAGCAGTTAGTCCCAACTACTCGGATGATGCAGCGTTGCGGATTCAGAGTCAAGATGAGAAGAAGCAATGTCGCAGATTCGAGAATAAAGTAAGTTCAAGACGAAGAGAAGAACATTGATACCCAAAAGTTATTCATTAAAAGGCTCTTCGGCCAGATTACATTTTCCGCGGCACAGCACATCAAGTTAAGGCTTGTCGCTGGCTCACGGGGATACCAATAAAAGATAAATTACTCCTCCGACGTCCATTTCACGCTGAGGATGGAGGTGACGAGGGCGTCCTTCAATGGAGTGTGCACTGCGTAAAGTCGTGGATGGCCGTTAACCAAAACCCTGACAGCTCTTTGAGCGGCCTCTTCCGCGTACTCCTCCCGCTACTGCTGCCGGCGGGAAACCTTAACGGCGCGGGCTGTGGCGGCGCGAGCGCGGAACCCAGCGACGGCGGCCTCCCACGGATCCATGATTCTCCTTCGAACTTCCGACTGAACGGTGGTGGAGGGAAGAGAGGAGATGAAAACTCGAGAGCTGGAGGTGAAGCAGTGCTCTGCCCCTGGGATTTCTTTTATACACAGAGGAAGTTCAAAGGACGCGCCTTGTAATCCGTCTCAGACACAGTAAAGCCATCATGGCGACGGTACGGAAGTGGATGCGAATACGGTTTCCGATGGAAACGCGTGTCCCTCCGGCTGTGTGAGAAAAGGACGCGAAACGCTTTGCCTTCCTCCTAATTGGGCTTGGGCTGAAACTGCAAAGGGTGATCCCCTTAACAGGCTTTCTTAACACGCCGCTAACGGTGGCAATGTGTTAAAATCGAGCCTAATTCGGCCTCGGTACACCCTGGAGGGCATATGACCGGAAGTGCCAAAATTAAAAGTATTTCACGACATACCCCATGCTGGGTCACTAGCCAACTTCACATGCTCGAGGTTGGGTGTTGGTGAAATTTAGGTTCAATTTCTTGAGGTATGCCTTTACAAGGTCGCTAGTCGTACACCGCTACCCGGGTACGAATACCTCTCGGTAAAATATCATCTAATCGGTACGCCTCGAGGCCTATGCTGATCCATTCTCTGGTTGGGACAGGTACCACCTGGCTGAAAGGCGTGCCCCCTGCTAGGCCGAGTGCCGGTCCTTACAAGTTAAGGCCGGGCGTCTGACGCTGATATACATCTTGCAACGCTAAGATTACGACATACTGCAAGACGGGAGTTGTAATGGCGTGGTTTAAGGCATGCCCCATGATGGGCCAATAGCTACTCTTGTATTGCAAAAGTGGATGCCCAGGAGCCGAATCCTTTTGTTGAGGTGATGTGCCCAACGGGCCGAGCAAGCTGGAGTTTGGTACTACCAATCTAGGCGTTGCTTCAACATAAAAACTTAAGATTTCTTGAGTTCTTTACAATCTCTTTTCAGATTACAGGAGATATTGGCGAAACCAGTCGGCCGGACATCTGACTCGATCGTAAAGCACTCGGGGGCTACTGTGGACCGCGTGGGCCCCGGGTATCCTCTAGAAGGCCCATAAGGGAGCAGATAGGGGGCGACCCAGGTCGGTTGGCCGAAGATGGAAACCACTCGGATCGGGCGGAACTTGAGCCGCAAGAAAGGGTCCGAGTTTATGGGATATCCCCGTGTAATTAGCAGATCAATGCATACATTCCATGTAACATCATAACGGAAATAGTTGCCGTATACCTCGCGACTTTCTGTAAACTCTATCCCCCCTGCACTATATAAAGGGAGGGGGTAAAAGCCATCGGCAAGAGAGATCGAATCATCGAATAGGAGCATCTTCTTGCATCCTGATCCACCAAATAATCCCAGAGCACAGGAAGTAGGGTATTACCTCCTCCGTTGAGGGCCTGAACCTGTATAACCCTGTCTTGTGTTACCCATCTGATTTGGTTCTTGATTAGCGTCCCCTCGTACAAATTCATTGCCGGCGGTGACCCCCCAGTTAGTCACCTGTCGACAGTGTGCTTATCAGGTCGCTCTACCCCGGGCAAGTTGGCGAGAGCGTGAATAAACGCCCCACGCTAAGTTGGGCCGACTACGAGCTCATGGGGTATGAGGATGGAGGAACTGTCGCCGAGGCAGTCATCGACGAGTTCTGGGTAAAATGCCAAATTTCATTTATTACTGTCGACGTTCCGTGTTTATACCTTTACACATGGATGTATTTATTTCATCGTGCGTCTCTTTTGTTTCAGACGAGGTACCAGCTTCCCCCTGGCGAGGACTACGCCCGGGCTCGGGTAGTCATCGATAGGATGGCTACCAAGCTCGTGAAGGAGGCCCTCAGGCTTGCCCGTGTAGATGCGGTGATGAAGCACTACCGCAAGAGGGGCCGAAAAATGACTAGGACAACAGTAGGTCGGGAGTATCTCACTGCAGACCAGCACATCAAGCCAAATCACAAAAGCCACGTTCAGAAAAGCAAAATCAGATTTTTCAGAAATTGTTCTCACTTGGAGCAAAGAGATAGTGGCCTTCTGTTGCTCCAAAAATTTTGGGAAGTTTTCTCACTATTAAACCATGAGTCGTGAAGCACTACACCAAAAATCTCCTCAAGACTCCTTGCTTAAATTTAATTATAAAATTTCAAACACTATAGCCTGCCAGAAATCTTGTCCAGAAAATTTGGGGCTCGGTTTTCACCTCACTACACCCAAAACAAGAATGTCCATGACATGAAAATTTTTGTGTTGATAGATATGTAAGTCACGAAACTTCTCCAAGTGGAATCACTAAAAAATTAGTTTTCTAGTGTTTTCTAAAAATCAAAAACTGCCTGCTGCGCAGATGAAAATTTCTGGATAGATTTGCAGCAAGTCAAGAACTTGATCTTTTGCCTCTCATATGGTTGCAAGGAGTATGAAAAATCATATTAGCAACCTCAAGGTATCATAGACCATCAAAAAATAGCAAGAAATCACCAAGACTCGTCTCCAAATAAGAGATCCAAAAAAGCAAAACAAAAGCAAGAAGAACTTAGAGCAAATCAACACAAGATGTTCTTGAAGATGAGAGATTTCATTGCATAGAAGTTGGGGGATTACAAACCACACTCCATTTTGTCACAAGAACTCTAGGTGCCATCCTTACACACCCAACTCACCCTCTCTATTTTTGAAATTTTCAGCTCTAAGGGGATGAGGAGGAGGTGCTCCCCTGCCCCTCTATTTATAGCCCAAGGGTGAGATGCCCTAAATCCTAGAGCTCATCTCCACCGTTGATTTGAGGATGAGTGGTGTACAACTCACACACTACAAGACACACTCCTGAGAAGGAATATTCTCCACATATTTCTTCACGAAATATCTTCGCAGTTTTCTCGATCTCCAGCCCACGCCTAGGCCCACCGATCAGAACACCTTCACCACTAAGTAATCGACGCGCCATCCTTTAGCTGTCCTTGATTCCTTGCTATGGCTAAGCTTCTCGAGTACACCAACTCATGTGACCACCAGGTGTTGGCATCTAGTAAACTCCAAAATTATACGCCAACATACGCCGGAACTCCGGTAATTTGGGGAAAATCAATGTTTATGCTTACGTTTTATTTAAACTAATAAATTTCCATAAGTTTTGGTGAGTATTTGTCTACAAGAATAAAGTGGAGAAAAACCAGAGCTGAACCGGGCTCAGAAGCCGGTCGGCCGGCCTGGACTTTTCGCCCAACAGTCTCCATTTTCTCCTAGATGGTCAAAAAGCATAAAATGAAGATATCTACGCCATCCACTCACATCGGTTTGATCCAAGAGCAGCACTTGCTTCACAATTGGGTGACTTGGCTCTTAAGAAAGCCATGTCTAACGACCTTAACTGTCAAAACCGATGCAAGGGGAAGATCTACACCGCACAAGAAGCATCCCAGGCGAAGGGGACAACCGGGATCAACCGAAGCCCGATCGGCCGAACGACTTGGGATCCCCTTTGGATTCTCCTTTGGATGGTGGCTTGCTTACCCGTGTCCCATGGCGTGGAGCTCACTCATTGGTTGCGGAAGGCTATAAAAGGACCCCCTCACCTCACTTGAGAAAACACACCACACCACATCCCTCTCATTTGGTGTTACTCTTCACGTGTTAGAGTAGTTAGTTTGGGAGTTACAGTTGACTCGAGCTGAAGCTCGGAGTTCTGGAATCGTCTTCGGGAATTTGGGTAATAGCTCTTGTATCATTTCCCTTTTGTAAGACTTTGCTTTTATTATATAAGTATCTCACATTATTTGTGCTGAGGATATTTACACTAAGCGGGAAGTGTGAATTATTAGAGCGGTTGATTAAGTTCATATGGTTCCAAGTCTAGGTTCATTCCCATATGCTTAGAATAGCCTAAGTATTGAACTTGGATCGCCTTCCTATGATCCGGGGAGGAGTGATCGGACATAATAGCTAACATGGTGTCTGATATTATCGCTGACTTGGTTTACACCCAATCCAACGTACTTTGTGGTAGGTGGAGACAGCCCTATCCATCCAAGATTTATCTCAGTGTAATCCGCTGTGTTACGATTTGGACCAGTAGGCCCAATCGGGGGTGGTCATAACCATTCGGTGTTCTTAACTGATAGCGGGTGGTAGGGAATCGGCCGAGCTCCGACGAAGTTCTTAAAACAAACCTCCAAACTCATATCTGATAGCTCACCTGATAATTGATTGCACTATTAAGGAACTTTATACTCTTCTCGTTGTCCTCCCAACTATTTGCCTAGCTTATCCTTTATGCTTCTCTGTGTGTGTGTGTGTGTGTGTGTGTCATCGGTATTATTATCCTATTATATTATTATTATCCTTACCCCGTTAACTAGCTGGCTGGTATATTAGATAATATAGATATTAGAATTATCCTTCTCCCTCGATCCCAATGGATTCGATACTCTGCAATACTCCCAGGAGAAAAGTACAAGCGATATCCGTCCGCCTGCGGATTATTTATAATAGCGTAAGAATCGCCAACACCAGGTCATTGAACCTGGTCGCCTGCATGCCTCCGGACGCACCAGCCTCCAGCTGTCCCCGCTCAGCGTCAGCCACGTACCCGCGATACCTGCATCACTGAGGTGAACACACACAAAACAAACACCTTACCTATCTTGCAACGTTAACTTCACAAATATCATAAATCTCAACATCCATGTACAAAAGTATCATTTGAATGCAATTAGCCACACAATCAATCCTAATATGATTCTGTCGGACACTGTCCGTCACCACCGGACACCGTTTCAAATTTCGCGCCCCTTTTGACAAATGTTCTACGAAAGTATTTCAAAATCTCAACAAAGTAACATGTCACATATATTCAACACAACATCAGGGTATCCTACACATAGATCTCAACACTAACCCTCGATGAATATATTGACAAACCTTATCAAAAAGGATTTTGAAGTTTTAAAAATGAAAAACAAGAAGCATTTGAAAATGTCAGGTCATGCTTGGATCAAAAATTGATACAGTTATTCACCATATCCAAGACATGAGAAACAAATTCTCCCAAGGGCAAAATCTTCCAATTTTCATTTTGTAATTAGTTAATGCCTTTTTTCAAAATAAATCTCCCCCTTTTGGCAATATAGACATCAAGATTAAGTGAGAAGAACAAAATACGAGATGCAATGCACATGCAACCCTAAGGAGCTTTGACAATTATCCAATTGAACATGAAGCACAATAGATGACAAAAGTGAAAGATGCTCGGAACTATTCAAATTGAAATTTGGTGCTATCAAGTTCAATAGATGATAGTAAATCGATTTTCATTTTTTGAAGACGTGGTGAGATACACAAACCAAATGCCGAGCCCTAAGGAGACATCAATATGGCACCAATAGAACACCACAAGCAACCTTTTGAAATGCAAGTAGCACAAAACGATTACTCAACTAACTAGCATTTTTTTCAAATTTTGCAAATGTTTTTTTTGTTTGTTTCATTTTAAAAGAGAGCTTCGATCCTTACAAACCAATGGCCGACGGTGCCCAGCACTACACTAAAGGATTCACCTGTCTTGGCCATCCAATTTTCTTCCAAGTTAATGCCTCTTTTGTGCAATGGCAAGCAGTCTCGTGATGGATAACTGGTGAAACTCTGCAAAACAAGAAATTTCATTTTTTTATTTTTCCATTTACATGAGCAAAATATTTTGGCTAACAAAATATTTCACCAAGTTGAAAGAGCGACTTAAAGGAAACCACAATAAGCTCACTAAGCAACAACACTTGGAAAGTGAAGATCCCAAGCCACAACTATTTTCGAAAAAAACAAAACATTTGCATTTTTTTAAAAACCTCGCTGTCCATTGAACTAGTTAGCACAAGCTATGATGAGAATAGTGAAGGCATTTTATCAAGCCTAAATTCAAAAGCATAATAGACAAACCTCCAGAAAACAAAAGAAGTCTATCTACTAATGCAAAGTTTCTTGAAAACTCACACTCAACAAGTGAGTAAACAGTTTCATCCCAAAAGAATGAAAACAACAACAATGAATAAGGAGCCGAAAAACCAAACAATGCACCGAGCCTTTCATATATAGATCAAGGCAAGAATCAGAAAAAACACTCAACCTCAAACTCTCTCTCATCTACCCCATGTGTCTTACAAAGGAAGACAACACTACACCTCGGATACTAGAGACTCGACACAGACCCTGTCTACCTAGAGTGCATCTAATAGACCTATAAGACTATGAGAATTCTATATAGCCAGAGGAGAGAAAACTGCCTATTACGCATGATAGCAATCTAAGCACGAGATAAGAAGTCCGCGCCAAAACACGCCAGAAGTCTAAGTAAAGAGTGTGCTGACAACCTAATGCAGATTAACCAAGCCTCACCCCAGATGCAATGCAGTGTAAGCAATAATGATATATTACATATAGTACAAAAGCTAGCTCCCTCTCAAGATAGGCTTGCTAAGGTCACTTCCACAATCTCTCCCCGAAGAGCCTCAACCTAGCCTTGTCCAGTGGCTTGGTGAATATATCAGCCAGCTGGTGATCAGTGTCCACAAATTGCAAGACTATATCAACCTTCTCCACATGGTCTCTATGGAATTGATATATCAGATCAATGTGCTTTGTCCTACAGTGTTGCGCTAGGTTTTTAGCAATGTTGATTTCAGGGGTGTTGTCACAAAGAACTGGCTCACTTGCTTGAACCAACCCAAAATCTTTAATGGTACAGCACAACCAGATCACCTGACTGTAACAGCTAGCAGCGGCGATGTACTCAGTCTCAGCAATGGATTGTGGTACACTCGATCACTTCATAAAGGACCAAGAAATAAGAGAAGTGGTAAGAAATTGGCAAATGTCATAGTGCTTTTCCTTTCTATTCTATAGCTAGCAAAGTCCGCATCTGAGAAGGCTCTAAGAGATAGACAAGAGGCAGCAGAGAACTAAAGGCCAATGTCTGCAGTCGCACAGAGAGCGGAAAATCCGCTTCACCGCCTGAAGGTGAGCTACTCTAGGTGACGCCTGAAAGCAGGCACAAAGACACACAGCAAACTATATGTCTGGCCGGGAAGAGATGAGGTAGACCAAGGAGTCGATCGTGCTACGATACTCCTTCTGTTTGACTGGTTCATCATTTTCATCAGGCCCTAAAGCTGTGGTGGTTGCCATCGGAGTAGAGACCTACTTGCAAAAGACATCGAAAACCAACTCAACAGGTCTTTGGTGTATTTGCTCTGGTGAAGGAAAGTGTACTCAGGTGTCTGTCTAAACTAGAACAGAAGAAAAAATTAAGTTCCCCCATCATGCTCATCTCAAATTTCAAGCTCATCACATCTGAGAACTCAGAAACAAGAGCGTGGAAGGAACCACCAAAGATTATGTCATCCACATATACTTGTACCAGGATGAAATCAGCACCAATCCTATGGGTAAACAAGGTCTTATCTACCTTACCCATCACAAACTCGTTACTCACCAGGTAAGTTTTTAGTCTCTCATACTAGGCCCTGGGCGCTTATTTTAGACCATATAAAGTCTTATCAAGCTTGTATACATGATTAGGATACCTTAAATTTTCAAATCCGGTAGGTTGCTTAACATATATTTACTCATTAATATATTCAGTCAGGAAAGCACTTCTAACATCCATTTGAAACAGATTGGAATTGTTGGATGCCATAAATGCAGCAAAAATCCTGCTGGAATCATGTCTTGCAACAGGAGCATAGGTCTCATCAAAATCTATCCCATCGATTTGAGTGAAACCTTAAGCAACCAACCTAGCCTTATTCCTTACCACCACCCCATCCTCACTCTGCCTGTTCTTGAACACCCATTTAGTACATATTATATTATGTCCATTAGTGCGCTCGACAAGCTGCCAGACTTTATTTCTCTCAAAATTTTTCAACACTTCATGCATTACATTCACCCATGAGGGATCAGAAAGAGCATGTGTGACATCCTTCGGCTCAAAGGAAGCAACGAAAACAGCAGACAAGCAAATATGAGTGACCCTGACTTTGATCGGGTTACCATCCTCTCGGTCAAATCACCGATCATCTACTGAGGGGGATGGTATTTTGGATGTGTCGAGGAGTCATAGAAGTGGCCTCTACCTCAGGATCAGGAGAGGTAGTCTAAGAGCCACCGGGCAAAGACTCTATATGTGAGAGCCTAGAAGCACAAGGTGAGAGCTGAATAGAAGCAGAAGGCAAAGGGTGTGAAGGAACCTAAGGCCGAGAGGGGCGGTGAATCGGACTATTTCAATTTTTCCTTTTGTTGCACTTAGTCACTTAGGCATGTTAGGGCACACAGTTAGCGCGTGAATTCCTACAAAAGTCTAGTAGGCGGAAGCAATCAAAACACAAGTATAGGAGGCACGAAGGCACTCGCAGGCAGTGGATATCAAGATGCGGTAAGTAAATGAGACAGAGAAGCGCAAACCTATATTTTTACCTATTCGGTGCAAGCACCTACTCACGTTGAGGAAGCTTCCAGTCAAGGAAGCCGGGGCTCTATCGTCCCTAGCCCTCAATCTACTCAGTGGCAGCTCTTCACCAACACATGGTAGGCGAGCTCTAAACCTTCACACGAATCGACAACCTCCACACATGAAGGACCCCGAAACACCGACTTCACAAATGAAGCCGACCTCGAGCACACCGAGGATTTAGCACATCTCCGACGCACAGTACCTTGAGAAGCAAGGTGGCCGCCGACGCGATGGCGGGCTTTGCACACCCCGACGGACGGAGAGGAAGCACCGTAGGAAGTACGGTGACCTTCACGAAGAAGGGTTTGCTTGTGATATTCTTGATGGAGCTTGGCGATGATAACGTCTCCCGGTGGCAAGAATCCCAAGAGCACAAGACCGGAGACACCACAACTCACTCAAACCTCATCCCATCATGGAGAATGGCAAGACAACCATGGGAGAGGGCATGGACCTTGGAGGCGACGAGGAGGACACTAGGGGTGCTGTATTCTTCTTCCCCACTCCTTCTCCCTCAATCTCTCTCACTCAATCTCTCAAGCACATGGAACCCTAGGTGGAGGTGGGAACCATGAGAGGAGCTCTCTTTGGTGTCTAGGGCAAGGGGTGGTTGCTAAATGAGCCTCTCACACCCTCTCTTGACCAGGAAAGACCTTATATACTCCCCGCTTCGAAACCCTAAGAAATAGATCACAGATCCAAGCGCTCTCTGTATGTGACATCCTAATAAATATTAGAATGTCCCAAGTTTCTTTGAAAAGAAAAGGCAAAAATTAAAATTTATTTATTATGATTCTTATATGAAAAGCCCTGAATTTTCAAACAATTATTTACATATAAGAATTTATCTTACTAATTATTTTCATTTCAATTTACAAAATTACAAATTTAAATGCAAGAGCTCACTCCTCGCTTTTATTCGTTCCTCGGTCGGAACCCTGACTTTGTCTCCCAATTGAAACCAAGCTCGACCGAAAACCTGATCTTCTGATCGAGCTAACCTTTCTCTCTCTCTCTCTCTCTCTCTCTCTCTCTCTCTCTCTCTCTCTCGGTCGAGTCGACTAAGTCCCTAAACCCTGATCGACATTCCTTGTAAACTTGGCCGACCAAACCTAAATCCTCTCGGACGAGCCAAAACCATGGTCGAGTTTCCTTTGAAAACTTCCTCTCTCAGTGGAAACCCTAGTTCGACTCTCGCCTGGAACCCTAAAATCCACTGGTTAGGCTAATCGTCCATTCCCTTCCTTGACCAAAACCCTAATTCGTCTTGCGGAGCGATCCATCGTCTCTTGACCAAACCCTAATCGACCGACGTCCTCCAAGACCCTAATTCCACCCGACTTCCCTTGAAAACTCTTTCGACCTGGATCTTTAACTCCGATCGACCTATGTCATAACCCTTGCCTGTCGAATGTCCGCTCCTCTCGACCGACAAACCCCGAAACCCTAATCTTCCTCGGCCACGTCCAAACTTGTGTTCCGATTAAAACCCTAGCATCCTCCAAGTCAGATTCATCCCCCTCATCTCGTCGACTTAAACCCGAATCGATCAACCTCTCCACGTTGCTTGGCCGAGCCTTGCCCTTTTGTCGGCTGACCATCGTCTAACAACCTGAAACCCTATTTTCAACTAATCTCCATCGAAACCCCAGTGGGTGAATTGTTGTTTCACTCGGCTAAGACCAGTCCATGGTCGAACGTCTTTCCTTGCACCTAGGTCAGTCGCAAGCAAACCACTCCACCTTTCCACTACCTTTTTTTCCCTTTTCTCCATCGATCTAACCTAAACCCAATCGACCTCCTTTGTATCATAGGCCAGTTAGATTCTCTTTCTCTCTCAGCCGAGCTGTACCTCACCGGCCTCTCTATCTAAACCAACAACAATCTCATCACATCGACCCTCGTCACATTGACCCGAACCCCCACTCAGTTGACTCTCCTCTCTCTCTCAATCCGATCCCTGGCTCCACTCCCGTACGTTGTAATTCGAACCCAACTGACCCTCACTTACAACCCTGGCCGTCTCATCATCTATCTTACTCTATCATGCCGACGTCTCTTGAAACTCTTCATTAACTCTCACTTGCCGAGCCAGTTGTCCACCTATGTTCGATTGGACTCATGACCGATCCAACTCTCTTTCCCTTCCTTTTCCGATTTGGTGTCCAAGAATCGAACCAGGCTTAACTCCAGTATCAGAATCGTTGACGACTCCTTAAGCCGTCCCCGACCCTAATCCGGTCTAAACCTAACCCGATTCCAGACACCAATGGAGACTGATTATGGGCCCAAATTATGGGCCGTATTTCCTTAGCCAAAATTTACCCCAACCCGTCCCTGCCAAATTTTCCCCAACCCGACACCATATAAACCCAGCAAAACCCTAGCAAATTCTCCCAAGTTCCCCAAACCCATCCACAGCCGCCGCCCTTGGCCTGCTCCCTCACCAAGCCGTCGTCGCCGCCCTGCCCCGTGGAGGAGCAGCCGCCGCCATGCTCCAATGGAGCCGTGCCGCCGCCCCATCCCTGGAGCCAGCAGCCGCCCCATCCCTGGAGCCAGCAGCCGCCCCATGCCACCGCCCTGGCGCTGCCGACGCCCCTGTCCCGTGGAGTCGCCGCCCTAGCCAGCCCCGTGCCGCCCAGGCCGAGCCAGCGCCCGGTTGCTGTGCCGCCGCCTGGGGAGGGAGCCCTCGCAGCCCCGGGTGCCGTCGTGCTGCCCCTGGTCAGCAGCTGCCACCGCCCCCTGGGCGCAGCCGTCCCCCGCCGTCCCGGCCCCCCACTGGAGCGCCGCCCCTGCCCTGCGCCCAGCGCCGCCCCAAGCCGCCGCCGCCTCCTTGTGCCGCCGCCCCCATGGAGCCGCGCCACCACCCCGCCCTTGTCCTGCCGCCGCCGGAGCCGCCCCTCGCCGCCGCCCTGCAGCCCTGCCCCACGGCCGCCGCTTCCCAGGCCGGCGCCGAGCCTTTGCCCCGCTCCGCCGTCTGCAGACCCGCCGCCGTCGTCCCCCTCTCCCTCATGGCCGCCGCCTCACTCCCTCTCCCCGTGGCACTCACTCTCTCTCTCTCTCTGTGAGAGGAGGATGAAGTACAGGGCAGCCTAATCCCCTTTTGACCCTCCCAACAGGATCATGGCTTTAGCTCGTCCTGTTCACAATGAACAGTAGGTATCCCCTAATTCCTATCATTCAAACCTTGACTTTGTTTCGCCTCAAACCCATTTTATTGATCATGTCTTATCATAATCAAGCCGCTGTATTAATTTGGAATTTTTCGGAATTTTCCCTACAGCGGTATCTGCGCAAGCGCCTCGTTTTGCGTGACGTCGTCGTCGACTTTACTAAGCGAGTGTTTACGACTCCAGCAAAGAGAAAAATATCCCGAAGTGAGTTTGCTAAAATCCGATGCATGATTGAAGGACCGGGGCATCATTGGCCATAGCTTTTTCAATATTTTTATTAAAATATAGTCTATTATTTATTTGTTTGCATCCCGATTTACGCATAGATCATCCGTGTTCGCGCTGTTCGGAAGAACTCCAGGAGCCGTTCGAAGGAGGATCCCCAAGACCCGGAGTGCTACCTAGGTAAGATAGTTGCATCTTGCTCTCCCTAGTTTGCAAAACTCACCCATTTATTGTTTTTATTTATTTTTCTCATGCATAAAATGATGGGAAGGGTAGAAACCTAATATTCACACTGCGTCATTGACCCTGTGAATTAGCCTTTTATTGCTGCCTTATTTGTTATTCCTAGCCTATCCTTGTGCATAGTTGCTAGTGCTCGTGGGTTGGTAGTTGACTAGGTTCATCATTTAATTAATCTTGTGACCTGGTATATTTGGAGGTGCCGAGTTACTTAATAACCTAATCAACTAAAACCTACGTGGCGTGTGTTGACTAAAGGTGGCATAGTCGGGCGGTTTTGTGGATTGTGGATTGTGTGGAGGTAGTCACCTTGGTCTAAGGACTTTGCACGTGTGCCAATCCAGCCAAACCAAACAAGCGCAATCATAAGTGCTAGCTTAACATGGTGTACAACATATGCTAGTCCTGGCTTAGTAGTTAAGGAAGACTGTTAACACACTTTACTTTGAAAAGATCGGACTGCGGTCCGTTGGCTCAAGAGGGGGGCCCGAGTGCCTAAACCTTAGAGGGGGTATCGGTGTTAACAGAGGGAACTAATGAATCGCCTTGTATTGTTACTTGATCTGGGCTCCTAAGGAAGAGCTAAGACGCAAAAGTTTCACTCGGCTTATTGGTAAAATGTGCTACACTCTGCAGAGTTAAAACTATCATGATAGCCGTTCCCACGGTTATGGGAGGGGAGGTAGGCCGTACATGGTAGTCTCATGTGTATCTAATAACCTGATGGGTTGGTTTTGGTTTTGAGTATTCGAGGCTTGTGCATTTTCGCAAAGGGGCTTTCGAAGCCGAGCTCTGTTGTTATCTTGGGAGTCTATCATGTTTATTAATTATTCAACAAATGTTTTCGCAACACTTTAATTAATATTGACTAGAATAGGTGTTCATGCAAATTAACCATCATGTTCTTGTTATACCCGTGCATTCATATATAAGGACTCTTGCTGGGTAGCCGTGTACTCATTATACAAAACCACGGATAAAATTTATATTCAGGAGAAGGATTAGGTTCGGTCAGCCTACAGGATCAGGAGGATCTTGTTCTGGACTTTGAAGAGGATTAGCTGGCGCTCAAGGGCCGGATTGGAGCATCATCATACTTTTTCCGCCGCATGTTTGAATTTCCGCACTCTGATATATTATGGATAATATTATGTCATCTTTAATTAAACAATTGTAATAAGTAGTTGTGTAACAATTACTTTTGCATATAATATATAATGTCTCTTAGTTATTTGTGATTGTGTGATGATGTTCAACAAACTGTCGCTCACAAGTTGCTAGCATTGATCTCTAGGACTAGCAATTGATTGTGAGTAGATCCCGGTGAAGCCGGGGTTGCGACACTGTAAAAGATAAAACTCGAGACAGTAAGGACAACAAGGTTCGGACAGTTTGGACAAAACGGTCCCGACAGTCCGGCCGAAGGCAGGCACTTACTAGAAAATGGAACTTGAAAGTCAGGGAGGACACAACTTGAGCCGGACAGTCCGGACGCTGAGGCCGGATAGTCCAGCCAAAGGCATCACTTCAACTGCGATTCAGACGGCATGCCTTGGGCCGGACAGTCCGGCCTCCCCAGGCTCACAGGCAGCCTACTGCCAGCGGAAAGCTTCCCAAATATATATGATTTTTTATGTTGCTCAAATGAAACACTTGTCAACACGAAAAAGATTCATCTCGGAATTCTCTACAATTTTAATATTTTGATATTTTTAATCCGAATACGGGAAGGCTCTCAAAAATGCGGAATACCACAGATCTGTCACGGAGACCGAGTCGGGCCACTTGGGACGGACTGTCCGGGCCCGTGGGCCGAACTGTCCGGGCCCTAGTTGCCCTATCTCGGCCAGCAGCCCACAAAACCCTCTATTTCTGCAGCATTGCTCGAACAAAGATATTTTTGAAGATTTAGAACTATTTGAAGCCAAACATAAGCTCAACGGGAGGGAAGGATCGTAGGCTTAGGCGGGAAGTTTCGCGTCCACAAAGGATTTCGGTTTTTGGATGGCTTAGTGGCTACGAAACCTCAGACAACTGGCTACCCCTTGGAATCCCCTGGACCTATCCCGAACTCTCTCAAAGACGAATGAGGATAAGAGACCGAGATGTGCTCTGTGGGACCCTACAGCCAGAGATTCGACGATCGGCTGGCATGATGGCCCTAGGCTACACACACGCTAGAAATCAAAAGAATTAGGAAACAAATGTTCTTAATCTTGGGGTGATCCAGCTCTATAGCCCAGTTGCCATCAATTACCAAAATCAAATAAGCCCCTCGAGTGCTTGCTCTTACAATCTCCTCCTTTTTGGTAATTGATGACAACACCTGTAAATTTTCCTGCATAGCCATCTCAACAAGCAAATATGTGTCTGATGCAGTGGATTAGTTCCAACCAAGCACATATGAATATGAACGAAATGGCATGACTTCACTGGAGATAGCAACTAGGCATAAGAATTGAAGTGCAGGGCAATGCTAACCTAAGACCTAGCTCCCCCTAGATCAATGCATAGCAAGCAAGAGAGATACCAATTGGGAAAGAACACATCCGAGCAATTCAATTCAAGCCAAGTTCTCTCATCTCACCCCTCACATGCAGAATTCTCTCACAATCATCTCCCCCTTGGCATGAGAAAAAAAATCAAGATTTCCAATTCTTTCTCCCCTTGGCATCAATCAACAACAAAGGGTATAGAGGCAAGCAAGGATCATGACTACTTGAGCAATATGCATAGCAAAAGAAATGATTTCATGAGCTTTGGGAGTTATACAAAATCAGATGGCACAGATGATCCACCACATTTCATTTTCAAGCTACTCTAGGTCAACATGTCACATAGGGCAATATAAACTGATTTGTCATAAAGTTCAAGTGATTAAGGACATAGAGGATGATTTGGGTGAACCAAAACCATTAGTGCCTAAATGTGCTCAAGCCAACAATAAAAATTACATTGCATGCAATTGCTAAACAAGCATATCTCAAGCTCAAGTTTTCTCAAATTTGCCATGTCTCAAGCCTTTGACTATGTTGCCCAGCATTACACTGAAGGATTTAACATCTTCATCATCCAAAACTCCCCAAGTTCATGCATAGTGCAATGGCAAGCCATCTCATTGGGAAGACATTGGTAAGACATGTGTGACCCTTTTTGGTTGACCTTATTTGACATTTTACACATGTTTCAAGTTTTGCTTAACACTTCAAATGTTGCTCTTATCTAGTCGTGGCAAGAGAATATTAATAAGTTGATGGCATGCCTAGAGCTAGATACAAGGTCATTCACATTAAATTTGAGCAACACAGAGTCAATAAGGACTTTGAGTTTGGCTAGCACATGCTCCAAGCGACAGTTGTCATAGTGAATTAGAGTTAAGCATGTATTGGGTTAAGTGACAGTATTCCTGAGAGCAAGCTGTTCAAATCACATAATTTCAAACTAGTGCACAATTTGAACTAAGTATAACAACCAAAGCTCAGTCAACTGTACCAAATGCTAAGTTTTGCCAGGTTCACACACATAGCCCCACGGCTAGCTCATATCACATTTGACCTATCTAGTATGTTCAGTTCATTTCTTAATTTGCAAAATCGTACCTCATTCAGTGGCTTGGTGAAGATATCAGCAAGCTGATCCTTCGTCCGCACAGATCCAATCACGACGTTGCCCTTCATCACATGATCCCTAAGGAAGTGATGTCGGACGTCTATGTGTTTGGTGCGCGAATGTTGGACCGGATTACTGGCTATCTTAACAGCACTCTCATTATCACACAAAAGAGATACATGGTCAAGTTTTATGCCAAAGTCATACAAGGATTATGTCAAGAATAGGATTTGAGCACAGCTACTCCCTGCCGCTATGCACTCAGCCTCAGCAGTAGATAACGCCACGGAATTCTATTTCTTTGAAGCCCACGACACAAGACATCTACCGAGAAGGTGACAGGCCCCAGAAGTGCTCTTGCGATCAATTTTGCACCCGACATAATCTGAGTCAGAATAGCCAAGGAGCTCAAATCGCGCACCCTTAGGGAACCAGAGACCTATACTAGAAGTGAATTTTAGATATCTGAAAATCCTTTTGACAACTTTCAAATGCATTTCTCGAGGGAATACTTGGTACCTAGCGCACATGCATACACTAAACATGATATTCGGCCTAAATGCTGTCAAGTCAAGCAATGCACCAATCATAAAACGGTATAGCTTGGGATCAATAGGATTACCTTCTATGTCGAGGTCGAGGTGGCCGCTTGTACCCATTGGTGTTCGGAGTGGCTTGCATCCGTCCATGTCGAAGCGCTTGAGGAGGTCCAGAGTGTACTTCTCTTGACTTATGAATGTCCTAGTTTTGAGTTGTTTGATTTGAAAACCCAAGAAGAAGTTCAGCTCACCCATCATCGACATCTCGAACTCTGCAGTCATCATCTCACTGAAGTATGATACCATCTTGTCACTTGAGCTCCCAAAGATGATGTCGTCAACATAGACTTGGCATAGGAACAAATGTCCATCATCCACCTTGGTGAAGAGTGTAGAATCCACTCTCCCAACACTGAATCCCTTGGAGATGAGGAAGTCTCTAAGTCTCTCATACCAAGCCCTGGGAGCTTGTACACATGATCGGTGTGCTTTGAGTCTTCAAATCCCAGAGGTTGCTCAACATAAACCAGCTCCTCAATATAGCCATTCAAGAAGACACTCTTGATATCCATTTGCTTCAAAGTAATGTTGTGACAAGTAGAGAATACCATAAGCAGCCTAATTGCATCATGTCTGGCCACAGGAGCATAAGCGTCTCCACAATCCACACCTTCGACCTGAGTAAAACCCCGAGCCACAAGTTTAGCCTTGTTTATGAAAACCAATCCAAATTCATCTGTCTTGTTCTTGAATACCCACTTGGTGCCTATCATATTGCAATCCTTGGGTCGCTCCACAAGTGTCCAGACTTTGTTTCTCTCAAAGTTGTTTAACTCCTCATGCATAGCATTGATCCAGTCAGGGTCAGCCAATGCCTCTTCTATCTTCTTTGGCTCCAATTCAAACACAAAAGTATGATGCTCACAGAAGTTAGCCGTCCTTGATCTTGTTTGCACACCTTGAGTCAAGTCCCCAATCATTTGCTCAGCTGGGTTATCTCGAGCAATGGAGTGATGGGTCCTGATCAACTGAGAAGGTTGTCCCACTGTCTGCTCAACTGTCTCTCCATCCTGCTCACAAGCTATCTCTTCCTCTGATGCTAGCTCCAAGTTCGAACTATTGTTGACGGTCCTTATTTATAATATTTTATACTTTTGACAGTCAACATATCTACAAAATAAAGTAATTCAAACTACATTGAGGCTAATATTAATGAGTTCCATGAGTTTTGGTGTAGTCTCATGGTTTGCAGGCATACACAAGAAAAGACGATTTATCGGCCGTATGCAAATCGGGCTAAAGATGCAGTTTAAATTAAACATATTTTAAAAGTCATCAAATGACAAAATGTACTACACCATGATGAAGAGCTCGTCGAGACGATCGAAACACATATATTACTTGCTATATTTGGAGCTCGGATGAGGGAGAAAGGAGTTCCAGAAAATGATGGACCAGACCGGACCAGACCTGCAGGCCTGCCGACCCAAACCTAGGACCGACCGACCCAAGCCAGGTCGGCCGGCCCCTTCTCTTAGCCAATTTGCCTCGGTTTCTTTTCCACATGCCAAGAAACACACCTAGAGGCCATCCCAACCATCCACGCAAATCGGTTTGATTCAGAACATGGAGTACTTCACAAGACATGCATAGGATTCTAAAGGAACCCAATGATACCGGTCTCCAACTGCCAAACCGACCTAGGGAGACGATCTACACCGCACAAGGAGCATCCCAGGCGATTTGGAGGGCCGGGATCAACCGAAGCTGGGCCGGCCGACCTAACCTAGGCCGGCCGACCTACTCTCAGGCCGCCTTGGATTCTCCTTTGGAGGGGGGTTGAGTGACACTTGTCCCAACACGTGGCACTCGCTCACTCGCTCCGGCACACACTAAAAGGAGGTGTTCACCTTCATTTGAGAGTATAGAGAAGTGGAGAAGAGAAGAAATCAGCTCTAGGCTGTCCACTTAGAAATGTAGAAGTAGGGAGAGAGGAGAGTTGAGTGTTGGGGAGACGCCGGAGGTGTCGGCTCTCTTCCATCTTATGCTCCGGAGCCGACTCAGGTGCGAGTTCAGCTTTGCTCTAATGTTCGGTAACACTTAGCTCAATTCTTTGTTGAATAAAGCAAAGTTCTTTCATATACTTGGTTACTCTGTTGGTATTAGGCCCGTACTATTCTTGAGTGCTAAGATCTTTGTGCTTAATTGTCCACCTAGAGATTAGTATAAGAGGTAGTAGGGGTGCGCATCGAAGTAATGTTCTTGGTACGTATTACTACTAGGGACAAACGTGGTGTTTAGACTAGTTAGTAGCCGGTAGACACCTGCTTCAACGAACGTGTGGTAGGTAATAGGTGGTGACAGCCCTGTTATCCGGCTTAGACTTTGTGAAATCCGCCCCGTTAGTTGCAGATCAGTTGAGCCCAATCGGAACGATCATAATCATTTGGGATTCCAATTCAAGATAGCGGGTGGTAGTGAGTGTTCGAGCTCCGATACAGAGTAGCAATTGTGTGTCAGTGATTTTGTATCTTTCGCTAAGTAAAGAAACCGTAGAGCCTCTCAACCCGAATTATCTTATCCCACTCCCATCATTACCACCATTATCCATCCGGTCAAGTTAGATTCTAGACTAGAACACTTCTCGTTCCTCGTGGAAATCGATACCTTGGAATACTCCTGGGTGAAAGCTACAGTGATATCCATGCGCTTGCGGATTAATTCCAAAAGGCATAAGAATCGCCAACAGCTATCTTGAGGCACAGCTCCCCTGGGTCTGCCACTGGCTCAGGAGTGAGAGGTGGTGCAACTATCACAACCTCTCTTGGAGCTTTAATTGGCCTCACATCCTCAGCTTCTATCCACTCAGCTACCCTTGCCAACTACTCTCCACCAACATCATCCAAGTTCTTATGATGCCCTTGACTGCCGTTTGACTCATCAAACTTTACATCACATGATTCTTCAATCTGGCCACTTGCTTCATTGAACACCCTAAAAGACGACCCTCTAACTGGTTACCCCAAGAAGATCTCAGTGTTCACTCTGCTCTGGAACTTGCTCAAATGCTCCCTCTTCTTCTTGATGTAGGCCTTGCATCCAAAAACTCTGAAGTAGGATACATTAGGTCATCTTCCCGCAAGCAGCTCATAGGATGTCTTTTCAGGAGCTTGTAAAGGTACAACCTATTAACGCAGTGGCAGGCTGCGTTGATTGCCTCAGCCCAGAAGACCTCAGAAGTCCCAAACTCATTGAGCATTGTTCTTGCCATCTCGATGAGTGTCCTGTTCTTTCTCTCAACCACTCCATTTTGCTCAGGAGTGTAAGTGGCTGAGAACTGATGGTCAATACCTAGCTCATCACAAAACAGCTCAACGAAAGTATTAGTAAACTTGGTTCCATTGTCACTTCTCACCTTCTTAAGGGTACAGTCAAATTTGTTTTGAACTTTCTTTACAAATTTCTTGAAAACATCCCCAGTTGGGGTTTTGTCTAAAATAAAGATTACCCAAGTGTATCGAGAGTAGTCATCAACTATGATCAAGCAGTAGAGATTACCCCCAATACTCACATATTTTGTTGGCTCAAAAAGGTCAATGTGCAATAGCTCAAGTGGTTGGGATGTAGACATGACATTCCTGGCACGATTAGCACTTGCCACTTGTTTGCCGGCTTGACATGCTGAGCAAAGCTTATCCTTCTCGAATGCCACATCTTTCACCCCAAAAATCAACTCGTTTTTGAAAAGTTTCTTTAAGTTTCTCAAGCCGACAAGCTTAAGACGCCTATGCCAAAGCCAACCAAGTGAGACTTTGGCAGAGAGGCAAACCGAGATGGATGCGGCAGGCTCATTGAAGTTCACAAGAAACAAGTTTTCAAAACGAAAACCATTGAACACAGATGAGAAGTTGATGACCGACTGTTTTTCCATTTTGATCCAGAACTAACAATCCCTCAGATGAGAAGTTACAATGGAAACCTAAATCACAAATCTGAGCAACATAAAGTAGATTGTAGTTCAGAGTGTTTACCAGTAGCACATTGTTAGTTGAGAGATCCATAGAGATTGTTACCTTTCAGGCTCCAATTATCTTGCCCTTGCTTCCATCTCCAAAAGTGACCTTGGGGGGATTTGATCCATCCTTCCCCATTGAGGTGAACAACCGGGGGTTGCCGGTCATATGTTGGGTACACCCACTGTCAACGATCCAATAGCACCCTCCACTCCGGTAGTTCACCTGCATTAAGAAGTGATTACTTTTGTGACTCAGGGACCCACACAGGAGGTCCCCGAGGGTTAGCCTTTAGATAAGAAGCAACAGGAGCAAATCGATCAATCAAAGACTTAGACACCCAAATATATGCCTTATGCTCATTCTCAGCCCTCAAGCCAGCATATCTAGCAATCACCTTATCCTTATCATTCATCCTAAGCAAGTAGTAGTCATACAACTCAGCATGAGCTCTTGAAAGCTTGGGTTTGGTGTGCTTGGGAGTGTTCCTAGCTTGTTCCTAGGTGGAGCTTGCCTAGCAAAGTTTTGCCTAGGAGTACCATTCCATAAGCTAGGTAGAGGTGGAGCTTGACAATTATTGTATGGCATGGGAGGAAAACCATTCCAATTGTTGTACCAAGAAGCATATTGCTTCCTAGGTTGCCATGTAGTGGAATTATAGTGCCTAGGAGGTCCTTGCCATGTGTTGTGCCCGTTGTACTTCCTAGGGTGATTATTCCTAGTTCATGTTTTTAAGCCCAGAATTATTAGCATTGTTGGTGTTTCCCTTGGACTTGTTATGAAGGGAGTTTTGCCCTTTATTAGACACTTGAGGATCTTTCTTTTTCTTCCTCTTAAACTTTTCAGCCCAAGCCGCCCTTCAGGGCCAGATTCTTTTGTTCCTCAAGTATCTGGTTAAAGACACGACTCCCCTCATAACACTTGCCAAGACCCTTGTCAAATTTCTCAAACTTGACCTTGAGACTAGCATTTTCTATGGCAAGTTCGTCACGCTCCATGGCTAGTTCCCTAGCAGCTAGTGCAAATTTGCATGAGTTAGGAGTGCACTTTACACTAGTGGAACCACTGGAACTAGAAGCAATCATGGCACACTTAGAGTAAGAATCAACGAAATGAACAATAGTACTAGCACTAGAGCCAATCAATGCACATTCAGAAGAAACATCTGTACTAGTAGGTGTCATGGTGATAGCAGTATGATAGATGAAGTAAATGGTGCAGTCATAGGAGGCACAATCAAATCAGATGAAGCAATCGAATCATCAGTGCCATGAGCAATTGGCAAAGCATCAATGGAAGCATTCTTTTCAGTAAGCAATTTGTTTTCTGCTCTAAGCTCAAGAATAGTAGCAAGCAAGCCATCTACAGATTCATTCATGCCTTTGTTTTCCACATCAAGCAAGTCTACTCTCCTAACTAAGCTAAGTTTATCTCTATTTAAGAGATCAATTTAGTCTTAAGGGAATCATGCTTAGCAGTGAGGGCATCAGAGAATCCTGGAGAGTAGTGGCTCTCAAGTGCTCCTTTTGGAGAACATCAAGCAACTTAGCCACATTCTCTCTAGTAGTCTTTTCATCCCACTCAGAGAGAGTTTCAGAGTCAGAATCAGAATCAGAAGATACCTCAGTAGATGGTCGAGCCATCAAGCACTTGGAGGCTGAAGTAGATGGTGATGAAGCTCTTGGTGTAGAGGAAGTAGTGGAATTAGACTCTTCTCCATCAGAGTACACTTGCTCTTGTGGTTCTGGGACGACCACCACTACAAGGAGAAACCCCCTTTACCAACGCATCCATGCATTGTTAAAAGGTCAAATAAGCGTTGTCGAACTCTATACCAACGGATTCAATATGTGTTGCTACAGGGGTCGTTGCAAGGATCTACTACTACGCATAAATATTCGTTGGTAACTAGCCCAAAGAAGCGTTGCGAGCCAACAACGCATATATTGAGAACATGACAACGCTTATATGCGTTGTTAATTTGCACCGTGGAATTGATTTTACCATTATTTTTCATGAAAATATATTTCCAATCAAAATTTTCTTTTTCATCAATCACACAAAATAAAAATGTCTCACATATTAAAAGAAAATCAATACACAAAGCTACCATTCATTCCCAAATACCAGAAAACAAACATATTTCATTGAAAAATATTGTATATTACATTACACTAGGGGTATCATAAAAATTATATACACAGTACAATGATAGTGCCTTCCAGATGAACAACACTTTGTAAAGAAATAATTAAATTAAATAAAAACCTAAATGGCTATACATTGGCATTCTCTATCAATTAGAAGCATCAGCATGTCCGAACCATCGGTTGTTTTTCTTCCTGGCCTACATAGGAAAGAAATTCAATTAGTATACCAGGCAATCAGAAATTAAATTATTCCAGGTTCAAAATGAAACAAGCAGTATCACACCCTATATTCTGGAAAAAAAATGCAAGAAAGTATAATTCATGCATGATCTATTTCAAGAAAGGTACGTTTTAAAAAGGGTTACCCCACATGAGGAGCATGCACAGAGCAATACTGTAATAAAGCTTGAGATATACGACTTGCTGGTCAGATTTTTAATAGTCAGAATATCTCGTTAATTTACAAGTGCATCCATTATCACTTCTAAGAGAGAAATATGTAGCTTCAATTTTACCTCGCACTTCTCGCTGATAGATTAAATATGTCAAGATGGTAATTTTAGTTTAAATTGCTTTTGCAGTGCATATATTAATTTATATATGACTTACTGAAAGTGCCCAAGTAGAGATCCTTGATCCCGGCAACTCTTCCAATCCTTGCTTGCTACCTCCCATGTTAGTGATGCCTGTAATTAAGCAGAGTTCAGATGGAACATTAGCATTTAGCATGCAATAGTTCCAGTATATTGTCATTTCTTGGATTGTTTTACTCAAAGCATATGCATGTATGACATAGAAGTAATAGATCGATAAATACCTAGTTACTCCTCGGTAAATGGATGCACCTCTAGAAAAACCACTACTCTTCCTGAACATATATGGTTTTTGGTAGGTGCAAGCATCAAATATCACTAGCTAGTGTGTTGGTAGAATAATTTGCTAAACATCCATTGCTATAAGATTATATAGACTGGTCACCTTCTCAAAGACACTACAAACTCCTGCCTTGTCATGTGCTCCATCTCCTCCAGCTCCTTTTCATAGTTACTTACCAAAAAATACAGAAACGTCCATGCCTTTAGGTACAACCTCAAATTCTCAGTAAGCATGCAAAAACCAAACAAAAAAACATGTGATCAATTGATACAAATGTAGACGTAGTTGGGTATGAACATCATGTCACTTACCTAGATAGACTAGAAAATAGAATTCAATCCCACGAATCAAGATAGATTGATCTAGAAATGGTGAATGAAAATTAAGCATAATGTCAGCTATCAACAATGGGAAAAATCATTCAAATACGGTGTAGAGATTAATATGTAGAATCAGTGCCTTGGCGACCGTTGCGAGTTTGGCCTTCTCTTCTGCAGCTGTTATCCCACAGATGAGCCTCATACCTCCCGGTCCATCTATGCCTAAAACCAATCGAAAACCTAAAGATTAATTTTGTTGAGATAGTATCCCACAATCATGCCCCCACATAATTTTAATTTGATTCACCAATCATGTACCACTAATGACATCCCAATGCATCTACATTATGAAAATCATATGTATCCTGGCCTAGCTAGTATATACCATTCGTTCCAGAAAGAGTAACATCAATCAAGAAAAAGCACTAGCTAACTAGAAGCAATTAACCAAATCTCCCCTTCTTGATTGATTTGCTACATTTGAATGGAGCTGGTAAAAACCTATCTAGAAACCTATCTAGGGGTAGATATGCTGTGCAATCAGCTGTTCCGTGCAATCGCCGTGCAATCGAACTATCAAAAGTTGCAAAAAATTCTAAAAAAATTTGTACATGTACTCTTCAACTTACTCTATCTCTGGTTAAAATTTCAAGTTCAAATTCATCCTATATTCAGAGTTATAAAAAAGAGAAAAAACGGACAGTTTTGATAAGTTCAAAATTGATAGAATTTTCTCTTTTTTGTAACGTTCAATATAGGATGAATTTGAACTTAAAATTTTAACCAGAGATAGAGTAAGTTGAAGAGTACATGTACAAATTTTTTTAGAATTTTTTGCAACTTTTGATAGTTCGATTGCACGGCGATTGCACCGTTTGACTGATTGCACAGCATATGTACCCAGTCAACAATGGATGACGTGTTTATCCACGAAGTGTGTACATATGAGGCTCAGGACGTTCAACTAGTAGCGTCATCCTCTCGATCTTACCCTGGGTTATGTTTGATAGGGATGGTCAATCAACTTATAGTGTGTCAACGCCTGGAAATCCAGGGGAGGCGTCGAATAAAGCAGAGATATGTGGTGGAGAGGTGGAAGGAGACAAGGGGTTTGAACCAAGCCATATAAATATAAGAGGCAGTTTGAAAACCAAGTTCAAGAAACCAAGCCATATAAATCTAGCATGTAGTGGATCAGAACGAAGGCTTTCAAAATTCATATTACGGTAAAACAAAAAAAGGAAATAGAGAATATGTGGACAAATGGAAAACGAATTACATGGATACATATTGACCAGGTCTTTTATTTGTTCAGGCTCACCTGGTTGAACTTGTTCAAAAAATGGGTGAGGATTGCCATGCGGTGTAGGTTGAACATGAGGTGTAGGCAACTGCACTTCCGCTTGTGTCAGCCTGGCTATCCCAATGTCAGTGAAAGGGGTGATCAATTTGTTGCCGCAAGACCTCTGTACCCATATCTGTCGCTGCTTGTTCTTTTTCTTGAAGCAATTCCTTGCCAAATGGTAGTATCCGAAACAGAATTTGCATCTGAGAGGGGCTTGTGCACACCCTTGCAATGTGCCCCCAGGCGAGGCATTTGAAACATTGCTTAGAGAAGTTTGGAACCCGAGGCCTCTGGCTGGCTATCTGAAGAGGAATAAGTTGTGCAAATGTCAAAAGCAAGATCTTGCTTCAGCCTGCTGAAGATTTTTTTTTGATTGGATTGACGAGTTGGAATTCGAAAATTTGCCCCCCAAATTTGACTTTCTGCTTAGCAGTGTTAACAGGACAAAGCAGGTCCCCAACTTTAAATGCCGGAGGAGTAAGCCTTGGAAAGGACTTCTTAGGGCCTGTTTGGATCCCAGGAACTAAACTCAAACTGACTAAACCAGTGACTAAAAGTTTAGCTACCCCTGTTTGGATCCATGGACTAAACTAGGGGCTAGAGGCTTTATTGCTCTGAAAAATGACTCAAGTGCCCATGTTGGATACCCCTGCATGCATGGGGACCAGGGGTTGGGGTGGAAAAGGGGGAGTTTAGCACCAGTTTAGCTCCTCCAAGGGGCTAGAAGTGCTAAACGATTTTAGTCCGTTTTCTAGTCCTTGTGTTTGGTTTTCTAGCCCTAAAGTAACTAGAATCTAGTCAGTTTGCTCTAGCACATGAGATCCAAACAGGCCCTTAATTGGAGAATCTTGAACAAGCTTATGAGCAAAGGACACTCGCTTGGCAGGGCGATTTCTTTTCACTGCTTTTTTGTAAGTGACAGTTGTCCATTGCTTTTCTTCTTCAACATTCCAAGCAGAGTGCTCATGCTTCCAATTTGCCCCTCCATCTCTCCACAGATGAAAATATACATCAAAATGCTTGCTGATTATCCTCTTAAGGGCATAGACATAGTCACATAGAAGCCAACATCCTTGGAGGCCACCGAGAAGCGAAAGTGTCGATCACTCTCAAAATGGACATGGAAGCCAGCTGGAGATCCACCTAGAATTGAATGTAAAGCCCAACTCACGGATTCCTTCGTCAACCTGAAAGTGGATCGGCGGAAGTACGCCAGCAGGAAGAAACATATATCCATGTGTAGAACAGTAGAAGAGGAAGGATGGTGTACTGCAGAGTTGAAACGAGATAGCACTTCTGCTTGCACCTTCTTCCCATGGGTGAAGTCCCAATCTTTGATGAGGGTCAGGTTGGAATCCATTGCAGCACGAGCTTCAGACATGACAGATGTGAGAGGTGAGGGCCGTCAGCAAGGGAAGCAGCTGCTCCCAGCAGTGCCTGGCCTCCGAACATGCCACTACAGTCCCCCACGCCAAGCAGAGATTGGAGTACCGGAGCGGCGCACAAGTCCAGCCCGAGCAGTGGCGGCGGCCCGAGGAGCTCAGCCACACCTGCGCTACATCCTGGGCAGAGACGCGGGGCTCTCGACGAAGACTGCAATTTGTGCGGCGAGATCGGCGAGGGCAGTGAGTACGGCGGCGCGGACAGGGAGCTCGGCGGCTGTAGAGAGGGGGAGATCGACGGCTTCGCCGGAGATCCTGGCAGAGGCTTGGCGTGGAGGATTCAGGTGGCTGCTCAGCGGGGGATCCCGGCGTGCTGCTGCTTCTTGGAGGCGGAGGCGGACTCTGGGGACGGGATGCGGTGACGGAAAGCTTACCTGCGGCCGCAGACTCGCGCCAGCAGGAAGACCGGGCCGGACGCCGGCCGGATGGCACCGGCGGACGGTGGTGAGCGCGCGGGCGAGAGCTGCCTCAGGTTAGCAACAGTGGTACCTATCATTTCATGCATAGTTATTAGGACCAGACCGGGGATCGAACCGCTCATCTGCTTGGTTTATTGGTTCATTGGTCTGACCGGATGAACCGCCGGTTTGAAACGGTTTAAATATATTTAAGTTTTCATGTATAACGTAACTCACAAGATGGTCTAGTGGTGAGTTCCTCCATCGGGAACAACGGAACCAGGGTTTGAACTCCTGCCCCGTGCGATTTTTGCATATATTTTCCCCTCCCCACGTTTCGCTCGTTCCCGGCCGCGTGCTTAATGTGCGCCTCGCGTGACGGCTTACAACCGGTTTTTGTCCGAGCAGTTTGCCTTCAAACCAGGCGGTCGAACCCGGTTTTAGCGGTCTGATAGCGGTTCGCTTGCTTGCTGATCTTTTACACAAAACGAACCGGCGGAGGCTCTGGTTTCTGGTTTTTCCGGTCGGACCGCCGGTCCGGTTCAATAACTAGGATTTCATTAACTCATATCACGATTCCTATGGCACTACAAGAGAACCCCCTCTGTACACGATTCCTGGACATACAGGGCCTCTTTGATAGCTTGTTTTAGTTTAGTTTTTGTTGGGATTGTAACTTTTGTTATTTTTATATACATCATTCACTTTATTTGTTGAAAATAAATTTTTTATAACTTTGTAGGGTTTTCTTAAAGATTTAAAAAATATTTTTTGAATAATTTATTTAGCTTTTTCATACCACTTTCAAAGGTGGTCAAATTTTTTCAACAAAAACTAAACTAAATTTTTCCAACAAAGGTGGTCAAGCTATCAAAGAGGGCCTAGTCTTCTCGATTGGATTTCCCTAGTCTTCTCGATTGGATTTGAGAAGACTTCGTCGGAGTCGGAATACTTGACGAGGACTGTGATGCTGCCCAGAGAAGGCTGGATGAGAAGCAAAGATTGATAGGCCGTTGCCGGTCACCAATGTAGTCCTAACAGTTGCTGGTGTTGCCGTATCACTCGAGCTCGTTGGAGACATCAAGAGAAAGAGTTGTTTGAGTAGGACAGACATTCCATCTGAATTAAATAGTTAATGGTGAGTGGAGTGTGTACAGCACGTTGGTTCGACTCAGGGTGTGTGATACATTTGATATCAGAGTAGGTGCATTGTCGTTTTGTCATTATTGGATTTTCACATTGGCGGATTGGCCTAAGGATGAATTTCATTCTCATTAAATATGGTGTCATGTCAACATTTTTTATGATCGCAAAGGAATTAATATAGAAAGAGCTTAACGTGATTTTATCCGAATGAAATCATGTGTGCACTGTTTCTAATATAACCTGTCTCTTGCATGTATTATCTACCACGAAACAACAAAATAAAATAATGCATTGCATGTGTGCAATTTCAACCGTCAACTAAATATCTTGTTGCTTATGTGGCATTCTTTTGGAAGCGCAAAACTGAAACCCACTAGGAATGGCCTAAGCTGCTTTTTGTACACGAAAGCTGCATATTTTTTCTTTGGAAAAAGTGCCAACTTAGTCCCTGAACTTTCGCGTCCCTAAGGTCCAAAACCACTTTAAGTTGGTCCCTCTGGTATTGCAAATGTGCCAATTTGGTCCTTTGACCGGTCAAACCCGGATTGGAGGGCGGTTTTGGCTGATGTGGCGCTGATGTGGCGTTTTTAGCTGATGTGGCGCTCATGTGGCACACCACGTGCCTTTTTTTTTCGGTAATTCGCTATTTTCGAGGTGTGCCACATGAGTGCCACATGAGGCAAGATAATTTCGTATAAATTCATAAATTGCTCAAATGAAAAACTTTTCTACATGAAAAAAATGCGTCTTGAAATTATCTACAACTTTCGTGTTCAATCCAAATTCATCCGAGCAACATAAGACCTCGAACATAGCGAATTGCCGAGGACGGTGCCGTCGGCCCGAAAGCAGGCAGCGACAAAAATATTTTTTATAAATTCATAAATTGCTCAAATGAAAAAATTTCTACATGAAAAAGATGCGTCTCGAAATTATCTACAACTTTCGTGTTCAACCCAAATTCATCCGATTAATATAAGACCTCGAAAATGGCGAATTACCAAAAAAAAAGCCACGTGGTGTGCCACATGAGCACCACGTCAGCTAAAAACGCCACTTCAGCGCCACATCAGCCAATACCGCCCTCCAATCCGGGTTTGACGGGTCAAAGGACCAAATTGGCACATTTGCAATACCAGAGGGACCAACTTAAAGTGGTTTTGGACCTTAGGGGTAATTTGGCACAACCGCAAAAGTTCAAGGACTAAGTTGGCACTTTTTTCTTTTTCTTTTTCCTTTGCCAGGTTTTGAATTGAGCGGCATCATCTCTGGAATCAATGATTTTGTTTTAGGGGATCTGATTTCGGGTTATGCCGTTTTCAGTGATGTGACCCAGCAAACATAGACTTTGACGTCTTTAGCTGTGCGCCACACATGGCATGGCTAAGGAAACGATTTTATTCATACGTAGCCATACTCGGGAGTCGGGACTCGGAGAATATACAAAGTTGGGAATCTGCCTGTGTGCCCAAAAGAGAGGAGATGCGACTGGGTCGGACTTCCTCGATTCCCCTATCCAACATCCGAAGCAACACAGAGGGAAAATCCTTGGCTTTGGCCCCTCAGCCAAGACGAGAAGCAGAGGCCAGGGAGGAAACACGCACACAAAAACATTCAATAAAAATAGTAGGAGTAATATATAGAGGACTGGCACCGACTTTAGTTTTTACAGAGAAGGAGCACCAAAGAGCGCATTCTACTACCAGACTGCTAGCTATCCACCCTGGCTACTCCCCGTAGGTCCGAACAAGGCAGATCCAGAAGGCAACGATGGCAGCGATAAGGACGCCGACAAGGCAAGACCAGAGTATGCACGTCAGGTCAAAGAACAAAGCAGCGGCGGAGGTTAAGTGGACAGCCATGGCAATCTCCCCTAAACCGACATAGCGGAGAACTTCCACAGCGGCGTAGGGCGCCTCCGGCAAGAAGAGGGTCATGTGCCACATCACCAGCTGCACCACTGCCACCATGGGAAGCCAGGGCCCCAGGTGTGTTTGTTATACGTGGTGTACGCCCAAGATGCTGAGGTGGCAATGCAAATGGGTGGAAAACAGACAACGATTACCCAAACAGCAGCACGACACATCTTATTCTTCTTGTTATTTTCCCCGATCGTCAGTGAAGACGTCGCCACCGCCGCCATTACCCACTGAAAAGCATGGGGTATGTTGCTATACACCTTCAACTTCACTTCCTGACCAGTGGATGCAGACGGCACAACCATGATTCCAGTCCGCACGTGCCTTTATATAGCTTCTTTCTTCGTCAGCACAAGGCAAATCTTCAAAGTATGAGGTGATGTATCCTGGAAAAAAAAAGTCGGATATCAGTTCCTATTCCATAATGAATACTTTTTTTTTAACTCAAAGGGCAGGAGCGCTGCCTTGAATTGCTATAAAGAAGAAGGGTTGGGGGAGACCAAGGTCCCTCCCCCGTGGGCCTAAAAAGAAAAATAACTAATTACAAAAGGGGCACCTGCTGCCACCCAAAGACGCAGGTCGTCAATCAGCAAATTTAGAGAGACCGAGGCGGGTCTAGCAGCCTGGCGGAAGATCCGGTTGTTGCGCTCTATCCAGATATGCCAGACAGTGGCGGAGGCGGCTGAGAGGACCCCACGCGGTAGGTTAGACTGAAGAATATCTGAGGACCACCAGCTCTCGATGCAACCTATTTGCGTTCAGGAAGGTGGAAGAAGACGTGCGGCTTGCAGCAGTGTAGCCAGCTGGCTCCAGATGAACGAGCTGAAATCGCAAAGCAGGAACAGGTGTTCGGGAGTTTTCAAGTTGCGCAGGCAAAGGGGGCAGAAGTAGTTATTTAGTAACTGTCGACGTAGCAGAGCGTCAGCTGTCATGATTCGCCTTTGCTGGAGCGTCCAGAGGAAGAATTTGCACTTGGATTGCGCCCAAAGCTTTCAGACTTGTTTCAAGGCCGGCTTGGCCACTCGGCCCTCGAACTGCAGCAGGTATGCCGATTTGACAGAGAAAACGCCATTGGCGGTGAAGCGCCAGGAAAGCTGATCGGGCTCGTCAGGAGAAAGATGCACACGAACCTGCACATACATGGATTCTTATATCAACCAAACCGTATATAAGAGATCCATCGCCAAACAAAAATTACTAGGATCGAGTATAACTATAAATTATTTGCAGATTGACACCCAGACCCCAGAATTTAAAGGAGTTAATTGAACTATACAGTTGCATTTGGAGCAAGCTAAACAGTTAATTAGACCATATTCAAAAGAAACCAAGCTACAGTCTACAGATGCTACTCCTAGTCCGACAAACACAGAATGGAGCACACAGCTCCTGCGGAGTATCAAATTAAGCCCAAGACGGTGCGATCCAACAGACGGCAACCAATTTTCGGTCCCAAGTGTGTCGCTGAAAAGCCTGAAACGAATCCTCTTCTGGAAATGAAAGTCTAACTGAAGCACTGGTATTTCTTTTCTTTTCTTTCCTTTCTGTGGAGGGTAATAGGTAAAAAAGAAAGGCCTGATACTTGCTATGTTCAGGGCGGACATGTCAACCTCGAATATAACACTAACAAAAGTAAAGCTTCACTGCAAACGTGAGAGGCTGGAGTATAGGGTTCGGTCATGATCTGAACCAGCTAGACAGAATGAAATTAGGTACACAAAACGGACCACGGTGGCTTACACTGACAAAAAAGAAACCCAACATAATACTATGCATTGCAAAGCATCATCCGAGACAACTCCAGACCCAGCATTATGCATCCGTTGCCCCATTATCACCGTAGGTGGTGGCCAATCCTCAATCACCATCCCCACCCAGCCCAGCCGCCTCCGCCCTCAGCCACCCAACTCAAACATCTCTACAGCTCTTCACCGCCACGACCACCGCACCCAACGTTGGGTCAGCCGTTGCCTCAGGTATACGCATACCTATAATCCCGCCGGCACCCCAGACCGGAACCCTAACCCTAACCAGCAGAGGGTGTCGCGGGTGCGCGTATAGCGCGGTAGGCGAGGAAAAAAAAACCTTTTTTTGCCGAATCGACACGTATCGCCGAGTCGACGCGAGTCGAGCGCCTTCATCTCGTTGAGTTGCACGCCACCAGATAAACGGAAGGAGAATGGACGAGGAGGTGCGAGCTTACCTCTGCTAGAAGATGGTAGGGGAGGAGGAGCACACCTTGATCTGTTGGCCGCCGCCGCCGCCGCGAAGGAGGGAAGCAGACTCGCTGCGTCGAGGAGGAAGGGAGGCGATCGGGGCGGGGGACGGCGGCGCTGCGGCGAAGGAGATGAGGCGAGTTGCGAGGACGGAATTGGACCGGAAGGCTTTAGGGCATATATGATGATGATGGGGAGAGTCCAGGCAGAGGGATATGATGGATTGGGCTGGTTGTCTGGCCCAATAGTGCCAATCATGGGCCACAGTCGGTGGGTAGAACAACGGGAGTCAGGAGATTTGGAATTCCATACATAGGACGTTTTCAGAATTTTTTTTAAAAAGAATACTTTTTTAATAAAGGGAATGACTAACCAAACAATCAAAACTAACACAGAAGAAAAGAACCTTAAAAAAAGTGGTAGCAAATTAATTAAATAACAAGGTATTCCATATACCATACGAGCCAATGGCCAAATGAATCGAAATATAATGATGGTGAGCAAATGTAGCCTTTAGTTTGTTATGCTGCATAGAACCTAAAATTCGGAGGCTATTTTCTCGGTATAGACATGGAAACTAAACAAGAATTCTGGAAAAGGGCTCAAGCCACTAGTTGAATATCTTTATCTATATCTTTATCTTTATCTATATATCTTTTTACCTATTTCGAAAGAGACCAATGCTTCCGCTTTATTTGTTTTTACGTCCCGACAGGTGAGACCCAATCCGGCGTCTATCAAGCGCTTTCCCGGCTGAAACCGACTCCAGCCCACCGATGGGGGCCCCACCGCAGGAGCGGCAAGCTTTGCACGCCGCCGTGATGCCTCCGTCGCCGCACCCCCAGCACACCCGGCGGTGAGCCGTCAAGACCTCCTGACACCGCGACGCCCCACCGCGCCGCCCCTCTTGCCTTTGCGAGGCCTACTTCTCTCGCATTGTGCCTCCAGCCGTAGCGCCTGGCGCCTACGTGCACCTCTCGGCGTATGCTCAGTGAATTTTATCTGGCATATATCCGATTGGTTTTGTGAAAGGTTCGTTGAGTTGTATTTCTTAGAAGGTAGCTCGTCAAGATGACAGCAACAAAGCAAGGAAAAGAAGAAAAATAAAAATAAAAAATAAAAGGGCAAAGGAAGTGGGTTACAGTTTCCGTTTTGAGGATTGTTGCAGCAGCCACGAAACGTACTCACTCCGTCCTGAAATATAAGACATCTAAGCATTCAAAAATTATTCTCAAATACAAGATATTTTAGCCATATTTTGTTCATCTAATTCTCCTCGGAGTTGGCAGGATCAGTTTGGTTGATTGAGGTATTAGCTGAAGTAGACTCCTTGTTATCTGCAACTGCCATTACAGCCAATAAAGCAACACAACATAGCTCCTCATGTTACTCCCTCCAGTTTGATAATTCCTGTCGCTGGAGCGTTTTGTGTTTAGTTGAAAAATTCCTGTTATTCTAGGATGCATTGATTGCAAGCAGAACTTTACGTGGCCCTAGAACCATTTGTTGGGTGTGCATGTAAATAAAGTGTAGCATCAAAATTCGAACCTAGACATGCAACTCATGGGAAAGTGGGAGCAACCACTAAGTTACAAGCATTTATTTGACCATATTACTACTATGAGATATTTAATACTTCCTTGGTATATGAGATTATGTCTAAAACGACAGGAATTATCAAACTGGAGGGAGTATAACTTAGGTGCACATGCGTATTTTGTTAGCCTCCTAAGCTGTCCTGAAATTTCTAGAATGTCTTATATCTCAGGACGGAGGGAGTAAGCTTTTAGAGTCATAATATCATTGATGAAGGGCATGATTAAATGCACTATCCCTTTGGTCGTTGAAAAATATAGCGGCCTCCATTTGCTTGCATTTAACTGGATAACATAAATTATCTCTTGGTTGTTGTATCTTTCCTTTTTTTTTTACGTGAATCATAAATCTATATAATACTACGCTTGATTACTAAAATATATATCATCTTTCGAATGTTTGATTTGCATTAACAAACGTTTTCATAGCTTTAGCACAGGCATTGAGCCGATGCCCCACCTGACCCAGGTCCATCGGAGCCCACAACAACCAAGGTCTCGGGTCTAGCTCAACTAAAAGGACTAACATGATGGGTGATTGCTGCCTCACCTTATATGTTGTGCTTCCATAATCAATTTATGATGTGGGACTAAACCTAACAACCCGAATGTTACGCCACTATTGTTTGCATGTTGAATCATGTGATTGCATCGCAGCATACGAGATCCGCCAAAAAAACGCCTTCGCCGCACACACTAGGGCATGCACGGCGTCGTCTTTGCCGCAGAGGCCCTTAGTGGAGAACTTCTTTGCTTTTATATTAATAGTAGATTATTAAACAACAGATGATATATCTATTTGGATTTTTCCGTAGCGACGTACGGATATATTTGCTATACAGTTGAACTAAACAGCGTACATGTAACGTGCGAGAGCATAGCCGGGACCAAAGAATTAGACAGCTCAAAAGAGAGAAAAAAACAACGCCCCAACTTGAAAACTACTACTACAAAAGAAATTTTGAACATCGGATCATCCGTGTGGGACCCACATCGATCCACCTAATCCCCCTCGTGTCAGATTTAAATCCCGCTATATCCAACCCGTTAACCTATCAGATACCGAAAAAAGACGGAAACGATCCCGCACAGCAAGCAGAGGCATACGGGCCGGGCTGAATTCAAAGAGCACAAACACACAACTGAAACAAAACGGCCCACAGATACCATATCGGTGGAAGTTGATATAACAAAACAAGAATAGGTAATCACCAATCACAAAGAGATGTGAGCCGTCCGATTAATTGACTGGTGACAAACCAAATTGCAACGTGTTGCACCATCTCGAGAGTATGAAAAGCTTCTGATTCAAATGTATGATCATTTCCTTCTCATCGTATATGCTCTTTTGAAATAACAGGTAAATAAACAATACTAAATGGAAACACGGCTTGACGATGGTACATAAATGCTTATGTGCGTGAAGCTCATCAATTTTAGATATGTATCTTTTTCTTTTGCTTGCCAAACGGGCGATTTGCATCCATACAGGGGTACTTTTCATCCTATGCCATTAGACTAGTCAATGACACATGGGGTCTGGTCCCATATGTCATCGAGACGCACTAGTCAGTGAAAATATTCCTAGTTTTTTTTTTGTTTCTGGGCTCTCTCTCAATAGTTAATACTACTACATTTTTCTTTTCTATCCTGAGAGTAGTCCTCGGCGTAGCAGCGCTTGCAGAGGAGGGCGGCGCGAACGAGGCGTGCGAGGTCTTCCAGTAGGAAGCCGAGGAGGAGCTCTTCGATCAGGGCCGCGGTGGCGCCGTGCTGCTTGCTTGTCCGGACCCCGGCGAGCGATGTAGAAGGGCACCGGTTCTGGTTCTGGCTGGGGAAAGTGTGAGCGATTCATGCGGTGTCTCTGCCAGGTGGGGCCCACCGCCAGAAGTTGTCCCGTGCGGCGTGCGCGTTGACACTTGACAGGCGGCGGCGGGGATGCGCCACGTGAGAAAGGAACTATGGCACGTACGGTACGACCCCAGGTATCAGTCATGATGTATGTGCTGATCACTAAGATATTGTGAATGTATATATCCAGCAATATCTACACTATCTTAAATTTAAAGGTTATACAGTGTAAAATTATTTTTACAATTGATGCTAATCTGTTAATCCACATAATTTTTTAAGATAATTATAGATGGGCTTATATTTGTGATCAGAACAAGCGGCTAGTTGCTTTTGGAGACTTGGATCGAGCAATTAGATAAACAAACTTGACCAGAATAATGCATATACTTAGGATCGCTTCATTAATTCGCACCTCCTATATATCACTCACCAGAAAAACGCGCAACGGATGGCAGAGGACGGATGACGGGCTACGTCGGCGACAGGAGAGCACAAAAATAGAATGGTCGGTGTGACGCAGCAATGGGTAAGGGTGTTGACCCGGCGACACGGAGGAGCGAGCAAATGCCGAGCGGGACGAAAGAAACAAAGCATCGTCAGGAGAAAGAAGATGAATGAACATCACTTTGTGAAGTTTACAACTAAGGTATTAGGGATAGGTGTGGAGTCCAACCAGAAAATATGGAGCTCGATAGTGTCCCATGGCTCTGTGGCGGGAACAAACACACAAGCCAAGACTAATGCCTCGTTTGGAAGGTCTCCGCCTTCATCGGCTCTTAGGAGTTTTATTTCAAGAACGGCTTTCAGGAGACATTTTTGCTAATGTACTTCCTCCGTCCTAAAATACAAGACATTCTAGAGATTTTAGAACAGATTAGGGGGATTGGCAAAAGACACATGTACCTCTGAGTTATTAGGTGGGGAGTTGTATTGATTGGTTGTTTTAATAGCCCACTCAGCTAATTCTCCAATCAACCAAACTAATCCTGCCAACTCCGAGGAGAATTAAATGAGCAATTGTTTAAATGTTCTTGAAATACCTTATATTTGATGATAAATTTTGAATGCTTACGTTACTTCCAATTGGGGGGTCATTTTCATTAAATAGCATTCAAAAGACACTACAGCTCTTCCGTGCGCCCTCTCTATGGGCTGGGTTGGTCAATAGTGCCATCTAGATGTTCTTTGCTTTCATGGCTCTCAAGACAGAGGATTGTCTGGAGCTGGTCCTCGGCTACCCGATGCTTCTAACATCCTGCTTTAGTTACCTGCTAGTATTTTATGGCCACCAAGGAAGGAAACGGGTGGTACGGAAGAACCTTTACTTTACATGTACAGGATTTATTTTCTGCCCCATGTCTTAACTAACTCCTATCTTTTGTATTTGAAGACAACGCTTTTGATTGCAATTGTGATACCATGTGTGGTATACACCTTTTACGCCATCAGATTTGAGTCCCCCCTCCCCAACTGCTTGAAGGATCTTGTTGGTTGGGCTGGCCTTATCCTACTGCTGGCATTTCATGCCTTTCTACTTGACGATATAAGTGTAGGTGTTTTTTGGATCCCGCTAACCATGTTGATGTTCTTTGAATTCAATGACCAATTTGTTTTTGCTTTTCTGCAGAAAGTTGCTGGACTGGCGGATTTCGCCATTTCTTTCACTAATATTATTGCAACTGGAGTTCTCAATGGTTTCACATCTCCACAATAGTGCACAACCATCCGAAGCAAACATTTGTGCTCATATGTATCTGTTATATTTCAACAGATTAATAACATTTGCACCAAATGAGATAGATTTAAACTTTTTTTTGTGCAGATATCTTCAGTGATTGGGACCGTTGTCAGCATAGTTGAGTTTATGCTTCTGTGTATCAGCCTGAGGCGTATAGCCAACAGGGGCAGCAGTGTCAGACCCACCGGCAACAACCCGTGGTATGAGACCAACGGGGGCAGCGGGAAGTGAAGGGAGGGCTCCGCTGGCAGCACCCTGTGGCAGGAAACCAACAGGGGCAGTGGAAACCGACCAGGTGGCACCGCTAGCAACAACCCGTTGAGGGGATCCAGCAGGGGCAGCGGTGGCCGAAGATGGTGCAGGAGTCCGGGTGGCACCGTTGGCAACAACCTGTGGAGGGGATCCGACAGGGGCAGCGATGCCTGAAGGCAGAAACGAAGAAGGGAGGGCTGTGCTGGCAACAGCCTGTGGCGGGGAGCCGACAGGGGCAGCAGAGACCGATCGGGTGGCACTGCTGGCAACAACCTGTGGAGGGGATCCAACAGGGGGCAGCGGTGACGGCCGGCAGTCGTGCTGGCGTAGCAGGAGTGCCCGGAGGCGGCGGTGGTGGTGGAGGAGGCGCCGGCGGTGGTGGTGGCAGTGGTGGGGGCGGTGGTGGTGGGGGTGGCAGTGGAGGAGGCGACGACGGTGGTCGTAATCAGGAGAGTGGAAGAATT
Organism: Raddia distichophylla; assembly: GCA_005191435.1. NCBI lineage: Eukaryota > Viridiplantae > Streptophyta > Magnoliopsida > Poales > Poaceae > Raddia > Raddia distichophylla. Next base: position 3,088,266 of record SPJY01006728.1, on the reverse strand, counting down.
CCTCAAGTTGTTATTAACATTGAGGAGATTGGAGTTGCTGCTTCTACTAGTGGTAGTCAGGAGATAAATCCTCATGACGAAGGTGAGCAACTTTAATATTGACTTAGCTTGCCTTATCATACTTGCTGCTAAAGGTCTTTTCTGTCCTGAAGTTACTATTCATATCATGATGAATGTAATTGGTGCTGTTGCTAATGATGCATCCGTTGGTAGCCTGCCACAGTTCCCTTGTACTAAATCTTTTTTTTTTTTTGCTGTTTTTGTGGTTTTTGACCTTATTTAGCTCTGGCTACTGAAACATTGATTCAACAAAACATTGTTCAATATGCTAGTATGCTACTGTTGGTAAAAATACTGTCATTTGTCAGAACAATGGTGAGGAAGATTACTGCTCACTTGTTTTGTCCTATCATGCTTGCGACTTAATTTGTTTTCTGTCCTGAAGTTCCTATTGATGTAGTTTCCTTGATACTAAATATTTTTTTGCTGTCTTGTGGTTTTTTTACCTCATATAGATCTGCCTTCTGAAACGCTTGAAGACAAAATTGTTGATGATGATAATGCTGGCATCAGTCCTCAAAACAAATGTGAGGAATATTACTGCTCATTTAGCCTTGCCGCAGTTTCTTTCGAACTAAGACATTTTTTGCTGTTGTGTTGTTTTATGACCTCTTGTAGCTCTCCCAGCTGGAGGGAAGCATAAAGATGGTGCTGCCAAGATCAGGTTGGCTACCAATTGTAAAAAGCATGAAAAGGAGTTGTTATGCACCGGAAGCTCGATGCCAATGTCGCAGGTATTATATACCACTCGTCATAGCCCTTATGATTAACTCGTCGAGCTTCCTGTTATTGGTCGTTAGGGTTAACACGTTATCTTTTTATCGCCTTTAAGAACATGCATACCGAGCTGAAGTGTGAGATGGTCAGTGGAGAACAAACAAGGAGCCAGCTGAAGCTTGAAGGGCTTATGAAATCAGACAGGCTGACAGGAGAAGGCAAGAAGGCGAAGACTGCTCTGTGTGGTGCACTATGCCTGCCACGCGTCGACGCACAGAAAAGCACACTTTCATATTTCCTCCCCCACTATGTGGTGGAATCTGCATACCTCGCGCTGCCAAGTGCGCACAGGCGAGGGATGCTGGTGTTGTGATATGAGGTGTTCGCCGTTCGGACCAAATTCTAGAGATGTTCCTGTTAGCTTATTATAGTCCTTAGAAATCAGAAAGCTGATTTTGTTTTTTTTATCTTGGTTCCGGTTTTGCCCTTTTTTTTAAGAAGACCGGATATGATGTGACCTGAGTATTATAGACTACAGGATATGGCATACCAGAAGCAATGCAGATTTGATTCATAGCGGAGAACATATGCAGAAAGTTATATTTCTATTTTGATTCTTCGCTTGGTTGTCTCTCTCTCCAGGCGAGAAGGAAAATGTGCAACTGTCGAATACATGCTCCTATTCAAAATCAACTGTTGGAAGGTACGGTGCACGAATGAATCAGGCTTGTTGCGCGAAAGAATCAGGCTTGTTGATGAGATTATCCAACGACTGATCTTATCTTGGATGACTTTCATCCTTGTCTTTTTGTGTGCCATACAGACATGAAAAGGCTATACTACAAAGTTTGGGAATCTGCATTCTCTTTTTTTCGTTTCGAAAGAAATTGCATATAAAAACATATACGGAGTAGATACTCTATGCGAGACGTTATCTGAATCAAGTCCATGCTCCTGTCTATCCGAATCCAGCAGAAGAGGGCTTCCCCCACCATATTCAGTTCGCCCTCGTCTCTTCCTCTCTGTCCCCCTCCCCCTCCCCCTCCAGGTGCCCTGCCCGCCGGACCGGAGCCCGCCTCATGAAGACCACCAGGCCACTGCCGCCGACGAGGTAACCATCACCGGCCCCGTTCGTTTCTTCCGACCTAGCTAGGATACCTGCCTGCGGTTCTTGAGAACAAAAGATTGCTGCTCTACTGTACTCCAGATTCCCAATTCTTCTCCACACCTACTGTTTTAGGATCATGTATTTTCCCATCTCGTTTAGGATGCCGATTCTTTCTTGGAGTGATTTATAACTACAGAAGCCACACCCAAACCAAATTGTTCCCTAGACTAGACTGCAAATTGAGATGTCAATTCTTAAACCCTACATGTCTGAAAACCCTACTAATTGAATCCCCCCCTTTTTGCTAGGATGATGCCGAGCCCAAGAAGATCCGGTCCTCACGCAGCAAGCGCCACCGAGGCCACCGCCGCAGCCGCTCCTCCTCTGGTTCTGAATCTCCACCCAGCAAGCGCTCCAAGGAGCACAGCAAGAGGATCGCCGAGCCCGATAAGAAGAGCAAAAGGAGCAAGGTTAGCAGCAGCCGCAGCCGCAGACGTCACCGCCGTAGTCTTAGCCCTAGCCGTAGTCTCAGTAGCAGCAGCAGTCCTTCCTCGATAGCCCACCACAGCTGCTCCACGTACAGCAGCAATGCCTCTGAGAGGTCAGTGAGCCCGCCGCCCAGGAGCCGGTCCAGAGATGTTAGGAAGAAAAAAGGGAGGGGGAGGAACAGAGAGAGGGATCGCAAGAGGAGGAAGGCACAGAGATCAGCAAGTTCCTCGAGTACTTCAGCAAGTAGTGGCAGTAGCCTTAGCAGGAGTAGGAGCAAGAGCAAGCACAGGAAGCGAAAGACTGTTGCTGGCACCACATGAGATAAGATTGAAATGGAGTATGACAATCGCCATGCTTCCTGGTCTGAGAAGAACATGGCTGAGGATGATGATAGGGATGAAGAAGCTCTTGCTACTATTGCCAAGAAGGGAGAGCATGATATTGACAGGTACAATAAGAATTTGGAATTGGAGAGCCCACGTTCCAAGAATGCCAATGAAACACAAGAGATGGCACCTGCTGGTGGTGGAAATTCAGATGCTGAGGATCTGGAGTTGATTCTCAGGCAGAAAGCTCTTGAGAACTTCAGAAAGTTCAGGGCAGCAGCAGTCATGGCAGGTAACATAGATACCAATGGAGCTACAGGGAAGGAAGCACTGATAAATGGCCCACAGAATGCCGGTACAGAAATTGCTGAAGCCAGATGAGCCAGCCAACAGATCGTGGTTCAAGCTACCTGAGCCGCTCGAGCCGGCTGCTTGAGCCGGCTCAGGCCTAAAAGCCTAGCCCAAGCCGGCCTAGGCCCGAGAGGGCAGATCGGTGGGGGGTAGGGTTCCTCGATCCCCAGGCAGCGGCGGCGCGGGGTCCCCCCAGGCGGCGACGGCGAGGGGCTCCCAGGCAGTGGCGGCGCCGGGTTCGCCCCTCCAGGGCGTGGCCGAGCCGGGGGTGAGCCACCGAGAGGCGAGGTGGCGCGTAGTTCCCCCCAAGCGGCGGCGGCGTGGGGCTCCCAGGCAGCGGCGGCGCGTGGTTCGCCCCTCCAGGGCGTGGGCGGGCTTCCCCAGGCGGGGGCGGCGCCGGGTTCGCCCCTCCAGGGTGCGGCCGAGCCGGGGACGAGCGATTGGAAGGGGCGACGCGGGGAGCCGCGGCGGCGGTAGGGCCGCCGGTCTCGGGGAGGCAGGACTTGGCGAGGGGGGAGAGGCGGCGCCGGCGATTGGATCGGCGGAGGCGACGGCAGAACCGCCCGCTCCGAGCCTGGCGGCGACGGGATTCCTGGCACCGAGGATGGGGACAGTGGCGGCGAGAGGAGACGTGACCGCGGCGCCGCCGGCGACGGATCCCGCCGCGACGACATCCCCCGATCCAGGTATGGGCACGCTGGGAACCTGAACCTCGTCAGGAAGACCGTTGACGGTGGCGGCGATCTGTTGGATAGAGACGTCCGCGAGCTGAGCCACAGTCGGAGGGGTAGGGGGGATGACGGTGTTCGATTCTGTGGAAGAGGGAATCGGCACCATGGCCAACGTCGAAGGAGAGAGAGATTGCGGAATAGGGTTAGGGTTAGGGTTTAGGCTTTGATACCATGTTGGAGAGAGAGATTGCGGAATAGATAGATGATCTGTATTGCCAATAGGTGGAGTATTTATAGTACAGAAAATGGGCCTTCCCCCAAGGCCCAATATACTCTAACAATTATTAATTCTGCTTGAAAGTGGAAATGAAACGTGCAGAATGGCGTGAGGGGGCTGATGCTCGACACATATGACTTCCAAAACGACGTCTGGCTGTGCCACTCCTTCGGCGGCAAGTGCTACAACTTCACTGCTTATGTAAGCTCTAGCTACCATCGATCCCTTGATAATTTGATTGATGCATGAACTGAAGGCCATATGCATGCATGCATATGGAATTATGGAGTATTAACCGTTGCACGTACGTGCATGCAAATGCAAATGCAGCAACCTGCCGTGAATGTGCTTAAAGAGATCGGGGCGTTCCTGGAGTTGAACCCATCGGAGGTGATCACCGTCTTAGTGGAGGACTACACGCGTGCGGGGGCCATGGCCAAAGTGCTCACCGCCTCCGGTCCGGGCTGGCCAAGTTCTTGTTCCCGGTGGCCAAGATGCCCAAGAACGGCGGCGACCGGCCTCTACTCAAGGACATGATCGCCCAGAACGAATGCCTGCTGCTCTTCACGTCCAAGCAAGTCAAGGAAGCCACCGAAGGCCTAGCGTACGTACCAGTGGACCTATGTCCTCGAAACCCATTGTAACTTGTAAGTACAATTACTGATCGATATATAGCTAGCTACGTAGATGTTGCCGTCCACTGTGCACCAATCTTGGTGCAAAATATTCTTTTTTCACAAGATGACTCCTACTATCTCTCTTTCTTGTCCCCTCCACTCCCCCCTGCATGTTCCTCCTCTTGCCCCAAACCAAACCACTGCCCCAACGATTAACATTTTTCGAGGCTAACCGCTAATTAAAACCGTTCCAAAACCAACGTAGATGCGTGAGTTTAAATTTGAATTTAATAAAAAAAAATATCCGCCAGTCGTTAGCGGTTCTGCGATTAACCGCTAGTCTGTAGTTGTTAGCCAACAGTTTTTGGAAAATGCACAAAAGCGTGAGAAATGCCAAATAATCTTAATTTTCATTTTTTTAACCAAGGTTTAAATTGATCGATAGTGTTTTTAGGTTTATTTAGAATTTGTCAAATTTAAATTTCATTTGAATATAATTTGGTTGGTTGGACTGGTCGGTTCACTGAACCACTCCGCGTTAGTTAGCGGTTGGCTTGTAATTAACTGCGGCTAGCCAACTGTTTTGTAAACCCTTTTCTCGCCACCCCGAGCTTGGTTTCGATAGCCACACCACCATGGCACTGAGCCAGCGCCCATCTAACCACGCCGTCTGATGCTCGTTGGTGTTGGAAATCTCAATGAAAACCCAGGGTTTTTAGTTCATCTCAAGGTTTTTGTCGACGTCAAATGGAAAAGTGATGAGGTTTATGTTAATGACAACCAACAAGACGACATGACTGGCTTGGTACGATGTAAGGTGTAGTCGAGCTTGGGCTACACACGGTGCAAAGCAAGGACGATGCAACAATAGGTGTTACTTTGATGTGACATGGAACCCGGGTTGGGGTGGTGTGGCTCCCGGAGTCAATCTCATGCCAGGGGAGGGAGGGAGAGAGAAAGAGAGAGGATGAAGTAGAGGGAAAAAAAGAAAAGGGAAGGGCATTTATTTGAAACTTGGCGTGCTAATCTTGATGGACTTTTGGGCAACTTGGATAGTCCAAAGCACCTGCATGTGTGAGAATAGAATTTTTTTTGCATATAGATAGATAGTTGCAAGAGGCGCAGCCTCGTTCCTTTTAGCTTAAATTAAATGGCAAACCTACATATTAATTTTTATTATCTAAAAATAAATTTTTTTACTATCTAAGCCCCCTAAGGTTGGTGCCCACTGCCCAACGTTTTCAGATTATAATGTAATATAATTAATATTGGAAAAGCTGAAAGGAAAGCAGATGGGGTATTGGTAACTTGTGGTTTTGGGTGGAGCTGTGGTGTGCATATGGGACCGAAGGGCTGGTGGGCGGTGCATGCGGCAGCCGGGCTTCACTCTGTATTAGATCAGCCACAAGGTGATCAACACGCTTATATGTAAGGTTTTTAGTACAAAGATGGCATTTTTATCTGACCACTGTGCTTGCAAGAAAGATCGTTACTGAGGGTATCCTTGAGAAGATCAAATCAGGCATCGCAACGATTCAGATCAAGAAGCCTAGCGGATCACTATCTAATCCATTCTTCAACAGTAATCATTACATTTTTTATCCCCACGCATCAAGAAGCCAACAGTAGCATGGACGGATCACGAATAGCGGCAATAAGGGGAAGCTCGGAGTAGGAGCAAAGATCAAGAAGTGAAGGAACTGACCTCCGACGGCGGTTGCGGCGGGGCTGGGGGAGAAGAATAAAGGGGATGAGAGTGAGAGTAGCAAGAGTATCACTGGAGCGGAGGAGGCAGCGGATGGGCAACGCCGGCATTTGGAAGCGGGGGTGGTGACTGGTGAGTGGAGTGGAGTGTGGAGTGTGGAAGAAGAGAGGGTTTTTGGTTTGCTCGGGCGGCTGACTGGGCTGACAATGATTTTCGCTGCCTTCCCTTCTCGTGACAATGGCCCTCGATCGATTTGGGGGTTTCCCCTCACCCTCGGGTGCTTTGCATTCTTCTTCGCTGCTCCATAAGAAAATAGGTAAATTCACTTTATAAAATAAAAAATCAAAATACAATTATAAAAATCTTATATTTTGGAAAACACAAATACTGGAATTAAACTTTAAAGATAATAATTTATGATTTTTTATTCACGGCTTGTCGAAAAATACTTTTAAAATTTTTTATTTTTTATATGTTGGAAAATTCAATTATCTAAATAAAAATTCCAAAATTTTTACATTTGGAAAATTCAAATTCTGAAATTAATATTTTCAAATTAAATTTTGCAAAATTATTATTTTGAAATTAATATCCTTTAACTTTGAACCAAACACGACCTACACCCGTCAGCCACCGATAAACCCACATTGAATCTTAATCTGGTGACGACAGTGGAGGATGCGGGTGATGTCGGTGAGGTCACAGTGGCCCGTGGCACGAGGGGGAAAGAACGTGTGTGCCTACGCGAAGGAAGGAGGTGGATGGAGTGGTTGGCCCTTTGCAATGCTCACGAACATGGTACCGCTCGCTAGAACTCCTTCAATTTCTTTTTATAAGGTGCGCACGTATTTCAAGATTCAACTTTTGTAATCTTTGATCATGGATTTGTCAAACAAATATATACATTTTGTGACACAAAAATAATACCATTAATTGGATTCGTATTTGAAATATATTGTAGTGATCATAAATTTGTTACTATGAACGATATATGATAAGAAAGATTAAAAGTCAAAGTACAATATGGAAGACCATGTGAAATCAAATTGCGCCTTATATTTTAAAATGGAGGATGTATTTATGTTTTTTTATCCAACTCTTTGGTGACTAGGCAGTCATGCAGGCTGCAAACCAGAAGCAGTTACAGAGCATGCATGCGCACATATCGTGAAAATGCATGATCGATCCACTACTAAACGAACTTTGCAATGCAAAATTGGCAAGAAAGGAACAAACACATGTGGATGAATATGCATGTGAGGTGAGCCGAGATGAATTTGCAACATGTTGAGGGGCAGGCGCGCGGTGGGGCCGGATGGAAGAAAGGCGGGCGCACGTGCCAAGCACTTAGCGTGCCCCCGGCGTTAGCGCGGCGCCACGTACGAAGCATTAAGCCCCCCGTGCCGGGCGCGCGTCGCGTCGCGTCCGTCTCGATCTCCATCGCCTCGACCACCTGGCCGCAAGATCGATGTCCGTCCGGCGCGGCCTCCTGCCGCTGGCGGCAGCGGCAGTGGCCATCGCCGCCGCCAACCTCGCCGCCGCCCTGGTGGGCGAGACGTGCCCGGAGTCGTCGCCGTCGTCATGCGGCGCGGGGCAGCGCTGCGCCGCCTGCTCGCCGCTGCCGCTGCCGGGGAAGGAGAAGGGGCCCGCCGTGTGCTCGCGGACCACGCCCGTCGACCCCAAGACACACGTACGTACATGCACCTGCACGCACGTAGAGAATATAAATACGATGGCTGATCATTGCATGCATGCATGCAGGGCACTGGGCTGGCGTTCAACAGGTACTCGTGGCTGACGACGCACAACTCCTTCGCCGTCGCCGTCGCTGGCTCCGCCGTCATCTCCCCGCCCAATCAGGAGGACACCGTCACCGCCCAGCTCAAGGTTAGGTCTCCATGCATGTGCATGCCTCCATATTCTCGATCGATCATGTCTAATTTCTCGGTGCATGCTCTGCCTCGATCGATCGTGCCTGCGGCCATGGAGTGCCAGTGCCAGTGGCCGTTTCGTCGTCATCTACTTGTCCTCCTGCCTCCGCTCCCTTTTCCGATCGATTCCGCTCCCTTATCATGATCCGTAACTTGCAGACGCACGCCCTCAGGCCTAATTAAGCTCGAGGAAGTATTAATTAGCATAATTTTATCTTGTTCGATGATGATGACCTCCTTGGGGGAATGGCGGAATGCTACGTACTAGATATCCCCGCATATATGTCTCTGATAATGATTAAGCCAACAACGCGCGGTGCTTCATCTTGGTCTCAAGAATGATGCCCGGAAGGGGAAAGCCTAAAGCGATGCTGAAAAGCTGCAAGCCCATCTGATTACTCCACGCTTCTGTGTTCGTCTATCGGATGATGCCCATTAATATATATCAATATACACTTATGAGACTATGAGTTTGCTTTGGTCTCAAGGAAACTGACACCAAACCATGCATGCCATCTTTTCCTCCATCCGTAGATATTTCTGCGATTTTATACTCACCTCGATCCACCACCGACGTTGTCATCTTCTCCATTTCCGGCTCCACCGCTGTCGCTCGTCGCGTCGCAAGTTTAGGTTAGGACATTGGGTTCCTCGTGCTCTTCGGACTTAGACAAAGATCAGGGAGAAGTGGACGAGGTGGGAGGAGGACGGTCGAGGAGTGAGGTGTAGTCTGCCTTTTTTACGCTGTAGGCGGGTTTTCTTCTTTGAAAGTCAAAAATGTAGTTGGCACAAAGCAAGCAAGCTGGCTAGCTAGGTGTTGCAAAATCCATGCGATAGTAACATCAATTATTAATTTTGCTTGAAAGTGGAAATGAAACGTGCAGAATGGCGTGAGGGGGCTGATGCTCGACACATATGACTTCCAAAACGACGTGTGGCTGTGCCACTCCTTCGGCGGCAAGTGCTACAACTTCACCGCATATGTAAGCTCTAGTTACCTATAGCTACTGTGTATCATATCCATCGATCCCTTGATAATTTAATTGATGCATGAATTGAAGGCCACATGCATGCATGCATGCATATGGAGTATTAACCGTTGCACGTACGTGCGTGCATGCAAATGCAAATGCAAATTTGCAAAATGCAGCAACCTGCCGTGAATGTGCTTAAAGAGATCGGGGCGTTCCTGGAGTCGAACCCATCGGAGGTGATCACCGTCTTCGTGGAGGACTACACGCGTGCGGGGGCCATGGCCAGAGTGCTCGCCGCCTCCGGGCTGACCAAGTTCTTGTTCCCGGTGGCCAAGATGCCCAAGAGCGGCGGCGACTGGCCTCTACTCAAGGACATGATCGCCCAGAACGAACGCCTGCTGCTCTTCACGTCCAAGCAAGGCAAGGAAGCCACCGAAGGCCTAGCGTACCAGTGGACCTATGTCCTCGAATCCCAATGTAAGTACAATATATATTATACTCCCTCCGTTTCAAAATAAAATACGAGACATGCATATACATGTATGAATTCAGAATAAAACAAATGGTAAAAGATGTGTTCAAAAGTTAAAAGCGTTTTCAAATTTTACCTGTAATGTTGGAAAATATGAAAGGGAAGCAGGCAGATGATGGGGGTGGGGTAGGTTGTGGTTTTGAGTGGAGGTGTGGTGGTGTGCAGATGGGAGCGAAGGGCTGGTGGGCGGGGCATGCGGCAGCCGGGCCGAGTCGCGGCCCATGGACTCGGCAGGCCACTCGCTCCTGCTGCTCAACTTCTTCACGACGAACCCCAGCCAGGCCTGGGCCTGCGGGAACAACTCCGCGCCGCTCGTGGACAGGCTCAAATCCTGCCACCATGCCTGGGCCAGGCGCTGGCCCAATTTCATCGCCGTCGATTTCTACATGGTACGTGCATACCACATGCATGCATGCAGGGGTAGCATGTAGCTAGTATAACCATCTGGCGAACGGTCGTCGGATGAACACGCGTGATAAACAGTGTCGAGTGAAAAATAAAAACAAAGAGCAATCTTTATTACTGATCAAAATGTAGTTTACATATAGGGATATATTAACCCATACATATAGTACATATATTATTAATGTGATGCCTTCAAGAGACACCTATATGTATGGAAGAGACACCTTTTGGTAAAGGCGTTTTTTAGGATTTGTCCACACTAATAATTTGCCCACACTAATTATTTCTTAATTAATACGGTTCTCGGTTCATTGATGCAGAGGAGCCACGGCGGTGGAGCTCCCTTGGCCGCCGACGTGGCAAACGGCCATCTACAGTGTGGATGCGACAGCATAACTTACTGCAAGGTACGCCCATGCATACATGCATACGTATAAATATATACACATATATAAATGTGAGTGTTGTATATATAATAATTAAGCTGCTGGCTGTTGCTTCCATTAATATTGGGTATTTGGGTGCATGCATGCATGCAGGCTAACGCGACGTTCGGGGCATGCGCGGTGCCACCGCCGCCTCCTCCATCACCGGCGGCGTCGTCACTGGCGGCGGAAGGGAAGCAGCAGGAGAAGGACGCGCAATCGCAAGCAGCGAGTGCAGCGCCTCATCACCTGCAGCCCGCCTTCCTCCTCTTCTTCGCCCAGCTGCTATCTCTGCTTTTCCTACTCTCCTTGTTTTAATTAAGAAAAATGATCGATGCATGCATGGATGCATGCGCACGTACAGCTTCCCTGCAGCCCTGCATATGCATGCTACGTGCTATACGTACGTGTACTAGTACATACTATACTAGTGCTTAATATTAATATAATTAATTGTACGTATATATGCAGCACAGTATGCACCATGCATGCCTGCCTTTCGACCTGCAAAGAAATTTTTTTGTTCAAGCATCGCATCACATCACAATATCACATATCGATCGTTCCGCGGTCTAAATTAATCTCTTTGATCAGTGATCACAGCGGTACTGTACGCGCGTGTATATGTGCATGCATACGTATATATACACGTAGTTATTTGTTAAGCTTTTGGGTGAATTGGTTAGGGCATGCATCTTAATATGGTATTAGAGCCAGAGGTCTCGAGTTCGAGTCCTGGCCGGCGCAATTAAATAAGTCGCTTACTCTATTCCACGTTTGAGGCCTGGGGGAGCCTGCACGTGCGGAGGAGTGTTGAAGTATAAGTAAATTGCCCTCCTTTCCCCATCAGCTTAAGCTTTTGGGTGAATTGGTTAGGGCATGCATATCTGTGTGTGTGAACGTGTGTATTGTACTAGATTACTCCCTCCGTGTAAAAATGTAAAATGTGTACACCTATTTTAAGATTTAAACCTCATGATCTTGACCGTACTGCTTTTTAGATGATATATGTAAGATTTTGTAATATAAAAATATGGTACCGCTAAATTTGTATTTAAACGTATTTTCCAATGACTATAATTTTGTTATTATAAACAATATATTATAAGAGATATTAAGAGTCAAATTATATAGTTTTGAAGACCATGCAAGTCAAACAGCGCCTAGGTCCCATGTAATTAATTCATATCTCGAGTCTTGAGCAAAGCAAACGGAGCAACAGCTAGTAGCTCGTAAATCACAAGAGTAAGGTATGTTAATTTGTGAGGTGTGCACCATGAGGAAATCACCTATTTTCCACTATCAAAGCCATCCACTCTAAGCAGGAAAAACTATTCACCCTAACAGGTCGACCACATAGATCATCGACCATATATCATCGATTATATCAAAGATGGTCGATAGTTTGCAGTCCATCCATAATAGGATGGATGGGAAATGGCCGTCCACCCTAATAGAAGGGTTGACGACACTCTCCCGTCACCTTATGGTCGACGACCAAATACTGGTCGTCCACCATTTTTTAAATTATGATCTACGATTAGGGTTCACCCCTCCATCATAAGCCTCAGAGGGCAGCCATCCTATATTACAACCTTATGGTGGACGGTCAGCCTTGGCCGTTGACCATATGGTGGATGTCCAGGCTCTTATCGTCGACCCTAAGGGCGAAGTAGCAAAAACAATTGCTGTAAAATTAGAAAAAAAAAAAAAACAAATTCGCACATTGTTGTGCACTAACAGTGACGTGTTGTACCCGCAGGAAATACCCAGAAAATCCATAACCCACATTCACATCAACAAAAGCATTCGTCTCAGCATCCTCAATGCTATGGGTGGAGTCGTCATCATGTTGGACATCTTAAACTAGTGCGGCCGACCCAGAGCACTTAAAAGGGCAATAAATGTCTTAGATGGTAGAATTGTGAATTAAAGTAGAAAAATATGTAGAAAAAATGGAATACTCACAAGGTGCATTTTGTGGGATTATTTTATGGGCCTTGGCCACATAATGTTGATGCTTCTGATTCTCAGGGGTATCAAATTCTTCAAAGGCATCGAGTATTTCCACGTGGTCGAGTGATGACAAGATGAACTTTTAGATTTGCCTTTATCAGCAGCATCTTATTTTTTAGCAAATCAACAGCATTTTATAAGCTAGCTTATAAATAATCGGATAAGTATAGATCCTGAATTTTCTCTCTCTGAATCTGGCCTTTATTATTATGTTATTTCCCATTGCACCCTTTATCAGTAGTTATAATTCCTTGATGGACACTGTTGATAAAGTGGATATAAGCTAGCTAAACAATTTACCTAAATACATTTCAGCATGAAAATACATTTCAGCAGCACACTCCAGCAGTGCATGAAAATACACTTCAATTCCATGGAAATACACACACACACACACACTCCAGCAGTACACTTAACAAATAACATAGACTCCTTCAAAAAAAAAACAAATAACATAGCAAGCTACTCATAGCTAAACATTGAACGACACGGCCGCACAAGTATTACAACTAGAAATATTACATAGACGACGGGCACATGTGATGATTAGCCTTCGTTTCCGCTGTCTCTTGATAATAGAAATCGGGGCCTCGTCCCCTTCTAAAAGAAGAAAATGAAACAATGGCACATCTAGAAACCACATAATAAACACCAAGTAATAATTGATTATCCTATACATCAAAAGTTATAACACCATGGCATCGGCTGCAAGGCTCCACAACATCTAACTTTACTGTGGATGGGACTTTTGGCTCAATGTATCTCCTGATGGCAAAGACTGCTCGGCCAGCTTCCTTGAGAAGACCCTTAGGCACGTAGCACTTGCCAGATTTATTTCCAGGATGAGAACACTTCGCAAGAGAATGAGAGGCATCCAATGTAAGGTATTCAAGTGACATTATATTTTCCACAAAATGGCATGTTAGCTCAACCAAGCTCTTCGCAGAGGAAAATCCTGAGATCGTCACTCTCTTGAGCTTGTCATGTCGATGCTCCTGCATCTGCCTTAAATCTGAGTCATCGGTTAAAATAGAGATATGTCCCATGTTCCGTTGTGATACCTAAAATGAGAAGAAAAATTTTACAATCATGGTTCAACCATAGCTAATAATATCATAGCAGTATGAACAGGGACTTACGTCCAAGAAAACAGCCTCCAAAGAGGGACAAGCATCGAGAAAGGAAACCAGAGAAAAATAATCATAAGACGGAGAAAAGGGTGCTGAATTAAGTAAAATCCTTATGATCTTGAGGTGGAGAAATTTGCTATGAAGCATTGGTGTATTAGCCACCTGCGTAAAGATGTCAGATAGTTATATTCAAGGTAAGACGTACTGATGCAGCATCATCATATGCATATCACAAAACCAGTCAATTTTAGAGTATACCTCACTAAATGAACATACGGAAAGAATTTCAAGGTTTGGCACGCTCGATGGAAGTTCGACACGAGCATAATGAAGTTCGACACGAGCATAAGGTTTCGTATTTTTGAAAATCGCAGATCTAATGTCAGATAGTTATATTCAAGGTAAGACGTACTGATGCAGCATCATCATATGCATATCACAAAACCAGTCAATTTTAGAGTATACCTCACTAAATGAACATACGGAAAGAATTTCAAGGTTTGGCACGCTCGATGGAAGTTCGACACGAGCATAATGAAGTGCGCCAGAAAAGTACACGCATAGGTCTTTCATTTGCAATTTTTCCCCAAGTGATAGCTGTACATCAGGAGATCCGCCATAGCAAAAGCTGGATATATTTGGAGCTTCGAGGTCGATCATTCGCAGCTTGCCACAGCTACTCACCTCTAGGTAGCTGAGCTGCTGCAGAAGGCAAGGTAACTTCAGGCAAACTATCTGACCACAGCAGCTGATTTCCATCCGCTCCAAAGCCAAAGACTTGGAAAGAAGGCGCCCTAATTCATCATCCGTGATACGGACATAGCAAAGATGCAATCTTGTCAGACTTCTTAACCAGCCAAGTTCAGCCGTGGGACTGAAGGAACAACGGACCAAGTGAAAAGATCGGATTGAGTCTCCACTCCCATTACACAAAAGCGAGTATGGGAAGCTGTACTTTGACTTCAAAGGCAGTGATAGGCTGAGTTCTTCAATGCCTGGTGTAAGAGCAATCTGAAGCCAACGGTTGAGTGGGTTGAGATGACAAAAGTCCTTCTCATTAAAATCTACAAGCTGTATCTCGAGTCTCTTCACACCCATGCCTGAGTGCTTTTGCAGAATTTGGTCAACTATTCTGGAGAAATCTCTGGCAATTTCATTTTTTCCACATGCATCTTTATCCAAACCCAATGTTTTACTTAAAAAATGAGGTCAGGATGGCGTCTCCAGGAGCGTAGAAAAGCACGAGACACACAGGCAGCTCGGGCAGCATCTCGCATTGGCATCATGGAATGTATATGACAGAAGACGTCCTGCATGCAAAAGAATGGGAAAAGGTTCAAACAGTCGTCGTGGTATTCTACTTGCTTCCATTATGAAAATTTCAATTGCATACCTCTGGAAGGTTTGGTCCTGAGTACATCTCTATTTCACCACCCTGGGAATCATCATCAAATTCGCAGGGTGAGCCCTTCCTTTCAGCTCGTAAGGTAGCAATTAATCCATCTGTAGGACGTCATACATGGTTATGAACGATGCAGACATTTGAGAAGCAAAACAGCAAACTCAAGCATACCAACGCAGAGGAATAAATTTTTATTTTCTCTCTTTCCAAACAGTAATAATTTAAAATAAATTGACGATCCAAGCAAAAAAAAAAAAAAAAAGAACAGGAGGGATACTGCTCCACAAGGGAGGGTCATCTCGGATCTCAATTACACCAGTAATAAAAGAAAGGTATTAGCTTCCCTGATCGCTTGAGTATTTTATTAGAGTAGAAACTTCCTTTCGGCTCATAAAAATTGTTGCTTTTGCGTGCAAGAGATGGGTAAGGACTAAGGAGGAAGAAGGTAGAGCCTTTGTAGCATCAAGCACCACCAGATTAAGGGGGTTTTGCACACAAGACGATTTCTCTTGGCCTTGCATGCATGCACACCGCAGCAGAGACGATTCCGCTTGGCCTTGGCAATGGCATGCACGCACACCGCAGCAGAGAGAGAGAGAAGGAGGAGGAGGCGGCTTACCACGGCGATGCACGCACACCGCTTGGGCTTGGCGCTGGAGCCCCATGGTATCAGCCGAATTTTATGGTAGATGGTAGGGATTTGAGGGGAGCGCGAGGGAAGGAAAAGGGGAAGGGGGGCCGGCGGCGGAGACAGGACTCATATTTCAGACCGGACCGGACACACCTTCCTGGGCTTGGGCCTGGGCTAGGTCCGCCACTCGGCACAGTGGGCTGGCCCAGTAGGGTTGTCGACTCACCTAGGCTTCTTTTTTCTGTTTTTTTCGGACACTAGCGTCCGGACGTCCGGTGCGAGGTGTTGGATCCGATGTGCCTCAGCCGTCGGATCGCCGGCAGCGCGCGCATTCGAGCGCAGCCCCGCCCCCACGCGTGCACGAGACGCAGCAAGGTGGACGTTGGCTAGATGTGCAGTTGATACGTTTCTCAATTAAACTTCTCATATTTTATAAAATTCAAACAGTGTTCAAATTACACGAAATAAATTTTATAATTCTTCTGAAATTCGAGAGCAACCCATTTTAAATACTTTTAAATTTTTAAAAAAATTTCACCTTTTCAATTTTTTTGATGTGAAACTAGGAGAACACACTTATGAAACTTGACAGGTACAATAGTGAATCTTGAATAATAAACTAATAGAACTTGACAAACACAGTTAAAACTGAACCTTGGCCCATGTGTTGATGAATCTTGTTTCATATACTAATGAACCTTGACCTATATACTGATGAATCGTGGCCCTGTACTGGCTGAACCTTGGTCGTGTACTGATGAACCTTGGCCAACGTATTGATGAAGGTGAGCGCCAGATGAAATCTGATGAAACTTGGATGATCTGATGAAACTCAATGAAACTTGGATGAAACCTGTTGAACCTTGCTGAAACTTGGATTAAACATGATGAAACTTGATAGTTCAGCAAGTTTAACGAGTATGAAATTCAGGTTTCAGTAAGCGAAACCCAAGTTTCACTAGGCAAGATTGAAGTTTCAATAACTTGAGACCTGCTGATGAAATTTGATGATCTACTAAATAAACTTGAGAAAACCAGGTCAAAATTTATATGGCAACATATGTCTTGTTTTGTTCGTAAAAATACGAGGAACGCGTTCATTTATATGACAACATACATCTTGTTCATTTGAATTCATACATCATGAAACATACAAGCACAACAACGACAACAACCTAAATTACTAATGTGTAATGACATATATCAAAATAACCAATGGTAGCATCTAAAGAGATGCTACTTACATAATTCCCAAAATTGATCATCTAAAATCATGGCTAGTGGTGCCTTGAGCATGTTTTGAACTATAGGCATAGCTCATGGATTTGCATATTTCCTTTGACCTTGTGGGAGAGAATTAGGCAATATTGAAGTTTCAATAACTTGAGAACCTGCTGATGAAATTTGAGAATTTATTGATGAAACTTGATGATCTACTAATTAAACTTGAGAAAACCCGATCAAAATTTATATGGCAACATACGTCAACACACCTATTGTTCATTACGAATTCAAATGAACGCTAGGAGAATGTGGCTGTGCGCAGTGTTGCAGCGTTGCCGCGTGTATTAGCGTGTCTCGCTCGCAGGTGGCGTGCCTTGAAAAATCGGTGTCACGCCCACGTCCCTCACGCGCGCGGCGAGCGGCACGCCCAGGCGCGTCCGACAACCGACGGGTAGCGTTTTCGTTTTTTTCACATGACCAAGGCTTCTTTCTTGGTCTTTAACAACTTCACTGCGTAACACTGACACACAGCAAGGGCACGCAGATACGAGAACAGTTCACTATGCAGTCACAATACTGACCTTTTCTTTTCCCAGTTGAAAATGACATTGCATCATGCCTACACGCTGTTGATAACAACGACATTTCGCCAATTCACCTAAGAAACCTGCCAAATACGCATACCGCCACTAGTACATACGCAAAAAAGAAAAAAAAAATCGCGTTTCAAACACAACACCTTGCAAATTGAACACCTAGACCCGCTTAAACATTCTAGAACCCTTGATTGTCAAAACTCTCACATCAGCCACTAGAATTGTGGGAACTCCACAGGTAAACCATAGTTTATACAGTGATGCAATGAGGCAGATATAATAAATATCACCTCTTACCTGAAACGCCCGCTCTACCATGGTAGACTATTACCTCTCTACTCTTTAAACCATTCATTGAAATTTCATCATATGTATCTGAATTTCAAACAACCAGCATCTGACTGTAAAGATTCTTCTTAAAGGTAACATCAACAACACAGTGCCATAAAAATGCCTTCATTCTATGGTAGACTTCTCAATCATGCAAAGCCAAATCCCGCTGCACATTGTTCACCTTTGCCATTCTCTAATTGCAAAACAGCCCGTACCTTTAGATATACAGATTGGATCATCCTAGCAGCCTAGCAAAATTTGGCCTATTTCCTTGATGATTATTGAGGTATCCGACTCTAGGAAAAGATAATAACATTGCAAAATTATATCTGAGATGCTATCCCAAATAGGTTAATACAAATAACATTTGCTAACATAATTGTTTAATGACAGGTCAAGAGCTGCACAATAGTTTTTGAAAGTATGACAATCCCATATGCATTTTAAAAAATAAAAATATTCACCCAGCATTGAGAAACAGTGGCAGTCAACACCATTGCCAACGAAGCAAAACCTCTACTGATGATGTTTATTTATATATAAGAACAAAGCAAGGTTGACCCAAACCACTCATTTCTACCACGATCATGTAAACTATGAAAAATGACAAAACAGCAGCACAGGTATTTCATTCGATTTACTACAGAATTGCCCTAAATGGAGTTATGCCATGTTACTGCCATTGATTTTTCCTTTTTTCACACTAAAGATGACCAAGTATGGAGGCGCATCATAGTTTTCGACGTATGCCAACTAGGTATGCATAAAAAAAACTAAACACTTCCATCACCTAGCAGTGTGCAAGACAATATGACATGCATAAAAAAAAAACTAAACACTTCAATCACCTAGCACTGTGCAAGACAAATATGACCAAAACTTCTTCCAATAACATGCACATAAGAATAGCAGCATTAAGTATGCAGATACAATATAACTTGGTAACAGAACCAATTAAGATTGACCTGAACAGCTCATCACCATCATGATGGTCTAAACTAAAAGCAACAGCAGTAGCCAGGGTTGAGGGTACTTATGTACACCAATAATATGCTAACTAATTATCCTAAATGGGTTTATGTTCCTTCCATTGAGAGGACCATTTGTGGCAGTATAGATGAAACATAGACAACGTGCACATTGTGTTCATGATAGACCATAGACAACATGCACATTCGACCTGTTCATTTCAAATTTAAACACATACTGGGGAAAGAACAGAATTACAGAAATAATGCACACAAGAAACCATTTTTCAATTTCACTAAGCGAACAAAAACATGTGTATCAATCAATCAAATACCATATTCTTTCTCTGCAGATTGTGTATTATATACATTTGCTGGGCAGAGAATGCTAATCATACCAGTACCAAACTCTAAACTAGCCCTTCAGAGTTCGGACCATACAAACTACTCAAACTCAGAACATCACACTAGCCCTTCGGAGTTCGGACCACACAAACTACTCAAACTCATAACATCACACACACTAAGTTTGTTCGATTGTTCCACAGATTAACATGCACATAACCCAATCACCGAATTGCTTAACAATACCAAACCAAACCAGCTGGGAAGAATGAAACAATAATATTAGACCATTAGTGCGAAGCACTGCCCATGTAAGGATTCACAAGCTACAAAGAAGAAAAACAAATTGAGGAAAAAAAACAATGTATCACAAGGTGCCTTTGTGCAGATGTATATGTAGTGCAGAGAAAAGGTACCCCATTTCAATCACTGTGCAGCTGCATTTCACACAATGTTCAATCAAGCGGGATCAGAACAAGCAACTGCACCATCACCATGACTTGTTGCCTAACACTTCACTCGGTGTTGTGCGGCCGACTCAAGTTGTCAAGGATGTCTGTCCGGCTGCGCACAATTCGGTGGAACATCTCCCGCACCTGCCGCTCAAGTGGGTCAAGCCCATTCTTGAGGGCCTCGCATACCTGCACCAACTCCTGTGCGGCATCCCGCACCTCTGCTTCCTTCTCCTCGGCCAAGGGGAACTGCGAGGCGTCAGTGATCTCCATGAGCTGCCGCGAACACCGCTCGATCTGGTGGATCTCCTTGAGCAGACCACACGTGTGCTTGTGCTCCTTCTTCTTGGACTCCTCGAGGATGCGTTCGTAGAGCGTTGTGATGGGGCCAGCCCAGGGGAAGCTCCTGGGCACAGAGAAGTGCGCCTGGAGGCCGCGGTCCTGGCATGGGATGGCGGCCACAAGCGCCCAGGCCACAACAAAGAGCACAGCGCCCATGGTGTAAACGACCGAAGCAAGGCCTCCCGTGGCGGTGATGTCGTGCGCCCTGGGCACCGGTAGGCCACCCCCGATTGCCTGCAGCTGCCGTGCGGCTGACCAAGACCGGGACACGCTCCACGAGAGTGACCTGAAATGGGGGCCGGAACCGGACCCCGAGCTGCCGCCGCTGCTGCTGCGGCGGTGGTGGCCTCGGCCGTGGCCGTCCCTGTTGCCGCGGCCAAAGGATCGGTTGCGCTGGCCGACGACGCCGCCGCCGCCGCCGCCGTCCTTGTCGTCGAGCATGAGGATGGTTAGATCGGTGAGAGCCTTGCGGGCGCGGCGGATCTGGGCCTCCCCGAGCGGCGCGGCGGGGTCGGGGGAGGCGAGCGCGGCGGCGGCGATGGCGAGGTGCTTGCGCCACTGACGGATGAGGTCGAGGCCGTCGCGGAGGGCGTTGCAGAGGTCGAGGGCCTTGACGGCGCGGTCGAAGAAGTCGGCGACGAGGCGGTCGAGCGGGGGGCGCGCGGCGGGGGCGGCGCCACAGCCGAAGAGGACGGCGCGGAACTCCTCGAGGCAGACGAGGAAGGAGTCGAGGAGGCGGCTCGTCCAGGCGAGGGAGAGGATCTCCGGGGCGGCGTCGGAGGAGTCCGGGAGGAGGTCGAGGAGGAGGTCGGCGGCGTGGCGCTGGAAGGCGTCGATCTCGAGGTCGGGGGAGTTAGCGTGGGCGTGGTGGTCGGCGGGCGGGAAGGGGATCTGGTCGCGGCGGAGGGAGAGGATGGAGCGGCCGAAGGAGGTGTGTGGCGCGGCCGCCGACGAGGAGTCGGTGGGTGGCATTGTGGGTCGCATGCAAATGCAAAGAGGAGGAAGAGAGCTAGGGTATGGCGTTGGCGAAGGCCGAGGGGGGATCAAAGATACGATTTTGCTTCGTCGTCTCGTCTCGTCGCCGGCTTCTTGCTCCTCCTGGCTCCTTCTCCTTCATACAGAGAAGACAGTCTGGGGTCGGGGGACGCCAAGGAATAATGAATGGTTTGTCTGTCTGTCTCTCACTCGCCCAAAATTGCTAGGTGTCTCCACCCTGTCCTGCTAGCTGCCACGTATTTATGTTTAGAGAAAATTGCACTGTAGCCCCCGAAAGTTGGCACCATGTTTCACTTAGCCCCCGGAAGTTGTAAATTACTTTGCCGGCCCCTCGAAGTTGGCACCGTTTGCACCACTGGCCCTGGACCGTTATATCCATCGTTAGGTGATGACGTTTAAGAACAACCTAAAAAATTCAGAAAAAATCATAAAAAATTCAAAAAACATAAAAATTATAAAAATCATAAAAAATTCAGAAAAATATAAAAAAATCATAGAAATCATAAAAAATCATAAAAACTCAGAAAAAAATAAAAAATTCAGAAAAATCATAAAAAACTTAGAAAAATCATAACAAATTCAGAAACATCATAAAAAATCAGACTAGCAGTACACACATGCATGGCATGCCGTATACAGTACGTGCTGAAGCCAACCAAACGGAGGCTCACGCGCGCCCTGTGGAGATACTTGGGCAAGTATGAATGTACAGTTCGTATCTAGGGATCGACTGTTTCGAGTGCTAACATCCATCGATCTCGCCGAATCAAGTGCAATTAGTGCATGCATGTAGCTCGTCAACACAGGGAGCAGGCGTGTTTAATTATTATTTATGATTTTCTGAATTTTTTATGATTTTCTAAATTTTTTTATTATTTTATGAGTTTTTTATGATTTTTCTGAATTTTTTATGATTTTTCTGAATTTTTATGATTTTTCTAGTTTTATATGATTTTTCTGATTTTTTATGATTGCATGGCGTCCATGTCAGCTGCCACATCGGCATTTAACTGCCCCATCAGCATTTAACGGCCACCTCAGCGTCCACATCATCATTTAACGGTAGCCCTAACGGTGCGGGGCCGGTGGTGCAAACGGTGCCAACTTCGAGGGGCCGGCAAAGTAATTTACAACTTTCGAGGGCTAAGTGAAACATGGTGCCAACTTTCGGGGGCTACAGTGCAATTTACTCTTATATTTATATACAGAGAGGAATGTAGAGGAACGCTAAGGCCTTGTACATTTCAGCTTAGTGTAGCGTAGCGTTCCACGGTAGCAAAATTTATCTTTTTTATATAGCCTATTTGGTGCAATATTTTATAATGATTTTTCTTAGGTTTTTAGTAGTCCTATTAAAGATCCTAAACTATTTTTAAATTATTTTTTTGCAACATCTAAACCTCCATTTAAAGAGACTCAAATTTTACTACAGTGAAACGCTACGCTACGCTAAGCTGAAATATACAAGGCCTAAGAGCATTCCAGCGGTCTCTTTATAATATTGTAACAACAGATATAGAGAGACTGTTGGAGAAAAGGAAACTTTTAAAATGTAGTGTAAATTGTGAAGAATTTTATAATAATGGATAGAGTGGACACCAATAGTGTTTTACAGGAAAGATATACTCCCTTCGTTTCAAATTGTAGTTTACTGTTGACTTTTGGATATTCTATTTGACCATTTGTCTTATTCAAAAAATATATGCAAATATTATTTATTTTGTTGTGATTTGTTTTATCATTAAACATATTTTAAGCATGACTTATATTTTTACGTGTTTGCATTATTTTTTTTTGAATAAGACGAATGGTCAAAAGATGTCTTCAAAAGTCAACAGTGAAATACAATTTGAAAACGGAGGTAGTAGAAGAGTTGTTGAAAATGCTCAAAAAATAGCATCCCAACCCTTACAGAAAGGACAATCCTTCTCCTCGTGCATCCTCCTTTCTCTTCCTCACAACCTTCGACTCCATCACGCATTCTCCTCCTTCCTATGCTTTGCTTCGCGTCGTGATAACCTCGCTGACATTGTTCAGGGTTAGGGCAGGGGTGCAGTTGATTTGTGTCTGTCGGGCTTTTAGGGAGGTTGATTGTGGGGTAGGGCGAGGTGGCGGTGACAGTGCCGAGATCAAGAGTGTGGTTGAAGATGGTCAGGTAATGACGACAAATGGGTCTGCACACGACAGCGGGGGTTAGGTTGAGCGAGGTCAACATAGACGCGGAAAATAGGACATACCGGTGAGGCGGTGATGGCGTAGCCAGCGACAGGTGGTGACTGAGGCAATAGATAAGGCATGCTCAAAGCAAAGGAGGCTCAAAAAGGCAGAGACAGGGATGGATCCAGGAAAGCAAAGTTAGGGTCATTGGGGTCACTCCAATACGGAATCACTAGATTTTAACTTCAAGCTATAGATTATGTATATACATATTACATACTAATAAAATAGTAATAGATAACAAAGGTTTGTCAAAAAAAACACGGGGTTAAACTTGATCCGATGCTAATACTCTAGATTGAGCGATGAAGATGGTGGGCGGGGTTTAGTTACTCAATGTCAAAGACGGGATCCTATCCTGTACTCATGGCTCAGTTACATAGGTGAAAAACTACTGATCTACTTGTAAGGGTGTACAATAATGAAGAAAAAATATTCTTGATAATATTTTTCCATTTTTCCTTGTAGCTTTTCTGCATTTTTTTAATCCGAAGTCTCTGGGAAGCTACGGGTAACAGTGAAATGAAGTTGTCAATGGTCAGCTACCCGAAACTCGAGTACTTGTTGGGTGGTGTTTGCAACTGACGTCGTCCACACAAGCTAGCTGACGTGTACCGCAAAAGACAGGGAAGCTCACGTGCCCAAAAGCTCAATCCAACACGAGATATTTCGAGTTTGATTGCCGCCCCGGCCGTAGTCGATGACAGCATGGACCCACACAAACGACAGATCAGAAAAAAAAAAATGAAATGTGCTCCATTCCTTTGTGTGTCGTTGGCTAAAAAACAAATAAAATAAATCAAACCAGTCAATCGCGGCCGCTGGCTAGTAAGCTAACCCCAATCAAACAGCGATTAAATTAATGTTACTTGTTTTAGTTAACCAAGATTCAACGACACGACAATCCAGCAGAGCTGAATGATCGCTAAATCTATTTTTGATGCGGCTGTTGCAACCATGGATATATATATTATATAGTACTGCTGTACACAACTGGCCTGCCCTTAAACAAATCCGGCGGTTAGCGTTAACATTAAGGCCTATTTTCTCCGACTTATTTTATTTAATTTTTTGTCTATTTAATTTACTTTTAATTTTATTAGATTTTCGAGGTGAACTTGAGAGCGGAGTTTCCTTTATTTGACTTGTTTTTAGATAGCTTTTAGATACATCTTGAAGATAGAAAAAGAATTGAAAATAAATCAGATTACTAATATTCTAAACAAAAATAATCAAGTAATAAACAGATAAGTCGTAGATAACAGGCCTCAGCTAGCTACAGCAGCAGCTAAGAGGCAATTAAGCAGCTCATGATCGATGCTGCATGTCTTTTATAAAACAACGAGAGAACCTGCTCTTTCTCGCACGTTACCGTCTGCTTGCATGCGTGCTTTCTTCTCTTAACCTCAAAGGTTAGTAGTACCAGTCACTCGCCAGGTAGGCAACATCTCTAGCATATCACTAGATGTTGCTGTCTGGGCATAATTCGGATCTTGACCACTCAACCATGCCAACATCAACAAGCGCAACTTTTTCCTCCCCATATCTCTCAATCTCAGATTTTTTTATTTTTTTCAATCACTACAGTTACAGCAGCAAGCAGTAGCCGCGGTGCCTCAGAGACATAGCACTAGTGATTAGTGAATGGCATAGTATATTTAACATAACAAGCGTTTCTATGGGCACTGATGCTATCTGCAAGTTCAACTCCTTCAATTGCATTGCATTTCCCATGCAACATAGCACAAGTACAGGCGTTAATTGTAACACATGGAAGCTTTTCTAATCCTGTTCCTTTTGCAAACACCTGCACCTGAACACTTTGTACAAGCACAAAGGGTTTAAATCGACAGTATGAGCACATGAACAGCACAGATAATGCTCCCTGTACTTGACGCGTACACATTATGCAGGCACAGACTCTCGATGGACTGCCATTCTGGTTGCTACTCTACTGATCTATTCACAGGCCAGCTTTGAGTCAAAGCTAGTCAAACAGATGGCAAAAGCCTGGAAGGCCGACAATGGATACCGGTAATCCATGGTGAACATATCCTTTGCAACTTTGCCGAATTGCAAGATCACTGTGTCATGGGTGGATGACGAAGATGAACTTGAGGACTGGGAAGATGGAGGCTGCTGCTGCGCTGGCTGTGAAGGCTCAGAAGCTGGATGCGGCATAGCAGCTATCAGCTGGAAGTTCTTAACTGAAGCCACTGTGACTCGGCCACGGAAGTTGAGGCACCAGCACTGGAGCTGCTCATGCCACCTTGGTGCTTTGTTTCGGAGAACCAAAGGCTTCTCCTTGTCTACGTCATCGCCATCTTGCAAAGTTCCTCCCCCAAACTCAGAGAAATGACAACTGCTGAAATCTGTGGAATGATCTGCAATGGAATTCTTGGAGAAAGAAGTTGTGCTGCTGCGGAAGGACTCCTCGAATAACCTTGGGAGGAGCTCTTTAGGTTGGCCAGGCACATTGCCGTCAGGCTCTACTGCTGATGCTGGGATGGAATGCA
Organism: Raddia distichophylla; assembly: GCA_005191435.1. Taxonomy (NCBI): domain Eukaryota; kingdom Viridiplantae; phylum Streptophyta; class Magnoliopsida; order Poales; family Poaceae; genus Raddia; species Raddia distichophylla. Next base: position 3,062,510 of record SPJY01006728.1, on the reverse strand, counting down.
TAGTGCATTGCATTCGCCTTGGCCCCCGAGTGCCGAGCACATTCAGCTCATAGTTCACCTGAGCAATGGGGTAGCTACCAGTTGGAACTTTTGGGGAAACTTTCCTGGAGGAGAATCGACGGCTGGCCCGTTCTTGCGGGCAACGTGTTCCAGCATTATATGGAGGCTGTGTGTCGTATATTATAAATTTGGTGCCAAGGAAATTTGACCTGCAGTATCATGGCGTTATGTGCATGTATTTGCAACAAAATCCATTGAAGCGACTACAGGGGTAAAGAAAGTTCATTCTCAAGTAAACTTTACCTCAACTTCCCAATGTAGCCACTACTTGATCGAGAGAAATTTTTGGAATCCATAGAAATGGCGTAGTCAGTGTGTGTCGTTCGACGACTTCTTTTAGCAGCTAGTAGGAATTTACCACTCTCATCAAGCACAGCTGAATGATACAATTAAAATGATTAGTGTGCTATGTAGTTTATTCCTCCATAATAAATAATAAATAATTCACTTGTTGGCTGCTCTCCACCAAATTTGATTGCATTGCTGATTCGCAAATGTAATAGGGTCATCTCTGCAATTTAATTGTTGGCAGTGAAGTTTTTTATATAGCAGGAAACAGGAAACTATGGCAGGGTTCACCTCTAGCTGAACTTAAAAATTATTTTGTATGTGATGGACTGAAGCATCATAACTTTTAGCAGCAGGAAAGAAAAAGGGTGGCAAGCAAAGAGTAGCAGGCACAATACATATAATGGTAGTAATGGATAGATATGCATGAATAACCGAACTTTGTATAAAAACAAATCACTTTCAAAGAGACAGTGGTGCTAGTATGTGTCATAGTAACGAAGTGACAAGCAGAAACATCACGTAAGATTGGCCTGAGGGGCATTAACTTGGATGTTTTACGCAGTACTTGGTTACAAAATTTCCGTGCACCTCAAGCTTTCCTCTTCAAGAGGTACCTATTTGTTCTACACTTCTATTCTATGTGCCTCCAGTATTTCCCTTTTTGAAACAGACCAGAACTCCAAACTGGAGCAAAATTTTCAAAACTAGTGAAAATGACCACCAAAGTTCTCCGCGTAGCATTAAATGAGAACATATAGTGTTGACAATGGTTCTTACACAAAATCAGTCAAAAAAAAGCTTTTAGATATGAAGACAAAGATTAGGCCACGTACAAGGGTAATGAGAAATGAAGGTTTTTTATTTACTTTCCAATTGTGTTGAATGGGCACATCAAATTACTGAGCACTAAAAGTAAATGCAAACCTGCCAAATAAGAGATAAATGGGGAAGTGCGACATAATTACATGAACATACCAGAACTAAGGCACAAGTAGAGATGATAAGTTAGTTTTGACTTGTCCCTTTTTATGAAACATTGGATTACTCCGTCTCGAGGTCCAGGCTGTGCATGAGAAATTTAACCATGCGTTACAACTTACAGCATAATAAATAGCATATAGAAACCATCAAATAGGGCAATTTTATGAAATTTGAAGGGCAAACTGAAACAGAAATTTTCGATGTGGATTCTTGTTTAAAGGAAAAATGATATCGGCAATTGAAAAAGGAAAAGATGCATGTCATACACAAGTTTGAACCCTCACAAACTTTTTTTGAACAATAACCCTCACTAACTTTTGTCAACCTGATATAATATTCTGGAAGAACGCACTCATTACCTGCTTAAGAGATACCGGAAATGTGAGTTTTCCACCAAATTCTGGATTTCGCACTATATCCTTGCACATCTCCCTCCAGGTTGTGCAAACGGAAGCGCAAGCAACAACATCCTTGCGGGATGGCCAGTTGCTCTCGTCTTCCTCCAACCTTTTCATCACATCACGAAGCAATTCAGGAGGGAGGCCAGCCCACCTGCTTTGCTGAACTACCACGAGCCTGTCCTGCAGCTCATTTGAAGATCCAAGAGGCTTCCCCCTGTGATGGGCAGCAAGGCCTGGTATGCTTGAAATTCTCACCTCAAAACTTCGCCTTGATAAATTTCCAAAGCTCTCCCTGAAGTCACGAACTATGCTTCGGAAAGACATATTTAGGTGTGATGTCAGCCTGAAGTAACCAACCGGCAACCGTGGAACTTGACACAAGCAGAAAAGGCACAAGCTGCAATTCACAAGTAGCAAATCAATCAAAATATTCTGAAATAAGCTCAAAAGCACCGATTTGAAGTATGAACAATACACGACACAACAGAACATAGCGTCACACTTCCAAAAAAAAAGAACATAGCATAAGTTCTGGCATTTTGTTCCTATCCAGCGATAAGAGTCATAAAACGTATTGATGTATGCCATGCAAAGAACATCACAAATTCACAGTAGTACCCTGATGGTTAAAAAGAAAATATGTTAATGGGGAATGGGAAGAGGCGGTGTAAAAATTAAAGCTACCACAACTATAGCTCTTAAACTAATTACGCCATCTTTGCTAGCATGGATGAGCATTCATGGTCATGTTGGGATTTTATATAGAACCAGTAAAATTGCTGAGCATTTCAAATCGTGTGATGAAAGTGAATCCCAATCTAGAGTATGCTATTCCCACTTGAATAATCTAGAGCTTTGACTAGGACCAGTGGACTCTCACTTAATTAGTCTTTCTTGTCGTATATTTGATGCAAAGATCATCAAATAGGACACAGCTTATCGGACAGCGAAAGGGTAGCAGAAGACCACAAATAGACCTAGTTACAGAACATCCATGGTCAGCAAAATTAACCTCTTTCTTTTGGTTGCAAGACTGAATTTGCGCGTTTTGGATTAAAGAGTACGTTTAGGCCTCGTGTTATCATGATTAGATGTATAATTTAACTTGACAAGGGAAGCCTTTGCTGGAATCTATGAAACGGTGGGCGTGAAAAAAGAGGTCTTTTCTCGTCATCAGATCGGAAAGGAGACAGCGTTGCCCAAATCAAGCAAAGAAAACAAACGTCCGGAAACAAAGCATCATTCCAGCAATTGGCACCGAAATAAAAACTGGTAAAAAGAAGTTGAAGATGAGGTCTTGCAAGCAAAGCCCCAAATCCATCCTAATCTCCCTCCTGGATTAGCAAATTTAGTCGCGAAAATTAAGAGGACGAGCAATTGGGATGGGACACTGTTCACTTACCACCGATATAGCCGGAGCCCAACCGGACAGCCAATGCCCAGAGCTCAGAACCCACCGCTTGTTCCCTCTTCAGGCAAGATCCGATTAACGTTCACACAGGAATTCTTCCTCACACAGAGGAGCAATACCACAGAACCTGGCCGGCAACTTGAAGGGATTTGTTGCAAGAGACAGTAAAGATTCCTTCCCACTCAAACCAAACCTTGGGAATCCCTCAAGAAGATTCGGGTTTCTACACAAGAACAATCGAAAGAACACTTTGTAGTTGCTCCCGGGAAGAGGAAGATGGAGATGGTCCAATTGTTGTCTGCGTGGGCGATGGTGGTTGCGAGTGCGTGCGGAGGTGGGTGTGGGTGGGTGGGCGCGCGGCGCAAGAGCGCGACGAGAGGAGAGGAGGGAGTGGGGGCGTGGCAGTGAATCAGTGATCGATGAATGGATCGAATCGACGGGGTTTGAAGTCTCTTATTAAGGAAGGGGGGAGACGGAGAGGAAGGAACGACGAGGTGCAAGGACGAATTTTTATGAGAAAAAGGACCCAGGGGCCAGCTTGAAAACCGCCTTCTGCACACCAATTTTTTCCCTTCGATTTCTATCGCTGTAGTTGGATTTCTCGAGTTTCCTATCAACAGACCACTGCGTTTCCGCATGCCATGGTTCGCTTTCAAGATATTCTATTGATATTTATCGCAGACAATGAAGAGCAGTAATCATTAGCGATCCGTTTCTCATTTCGCAGTGATATGTCAAGCATTATATGACGTGAATGACGTCGATGAATGATGATCCAGAGAATAGATCATTACTTAGAGTCATGGGCTCATGGCCTTATGTGCTGCTGGTTAGAGTTTTAAATCTTGTTTTGGGTACAAAAAACACTCATGCACGATTTTGATCTCCTTGCCAAAAATCAAGATTAATTCAAATAAAGACAACACCTCAGAGGTAATGGGCTAGCCTCTACTCCAACAAAGATGAAGAGACCGTCGCCCGAAGAATTGCCGATAAAAGATCCAGGCTTTGTGAAATCCGTCACTGACGCCGGCGAGAAGACCTACAAACTAAATCTATACTACTACTGATAAGGCTACCTCTATATACTCTAAGCACAGATCTGTCCCCACTATCCCTTTGGTGATCTAGAAGTGGTTGAATCCGTGCCGAGGAATGAAGACCCGCTTAGCCAACTGGTTGTTTGTCTAAAGCCCTGTTTGATTGGACTGAAACTCTGAGATAGCATATAAGCTAAAAAATTTAGAGCTATTTGTCGGTGGCCCGAGCCAAACAACAAATTTCTAAGGGGCTGCCCCACGGAGGCGAGGCTCGCGAAGCAGCTCAGGGAGCGGAGCGAAGACAAGGTGGGTAGCTGGATTTGTTTGTTGTGAATACATGCCCCTCCATGGGTCATGGTGGCTTGTTTATATAGGGTGAGGGTATATGGGAAATCCCCTCCTTGCCCCCAAACTCTAGATGTCCAGTGGGCTTTCTTGTACATTTGTCACTTACATGATGGGTTATGGGCCTTTCTATACATGTGGCCTACTCGATCCCAGCCCATTGCTCCGCCCAAAAGATGAGATATCCCTACCCTATGTTACAACATTATCAAAAGGGTCTTAAAAGGGATAAAACATGTATAAAAGTATATATATGAGATACTTGAGAAGAATTGCTAAAAATCTCAAAGAAATGACTACTGAGTGTATTTCATATAACTTATAAAAAAGAAATTCTAGCGATGAGCCGATGACTTTCAATTTTAATTTAAAGTTAATCAAACATGGTCTAAATTGGTGGAATTAACTTCCCAGTAGCCTCCCCGGCTTTGAGCATGGCTAGGAGAAGCTCTAAATGGCGTTTTAAATTTGCAGCACGTATAGAGTGTCTGGTAGGTGAGGGAATCTTTTAGAGTGTAGTGTAAAGTCTGAAAGGACGTTTGCAGCAAAACTGTAAATTTGCAGCATGGGAATTTGCAGCAGCTTTTAAAGCTGCTGCTAGCTTTGCTCTACATGGGTGCATGTTGTTAATTTGATTCTTTGAGGCAGCTCGAGTGAAGAGGAGACTTGAGAGTGGGGGGATGATCTTGGTTGCATGGGCTGTGCTTGTACGGAGTTTCAGCACTGAATGCGGTGTGGGTCAATGGACCAGTCACGAATTGAATCCACGAGCTGCTGCAGCTGCGAGCAGAGAAGGCGGTTTTGCGTAACCATCCGTTTGTTGATTGTTATGTTACGGATAAACTAACTAGCTAGCCGGTGCAACTCCTACCGGCACCAGTAATTCATCTCAACACCACTGAATTCAATTATTTGTACCTCCCCTTCCAGCAGCATAGTATATCTGTAAATAGTACAAATCCAAGCCGAGCCCTCTCCACCTCGCCACTGGTGCTTCTCTACCTTGCACAGCCTACGTCGCATGTCGCGCGTGGCCGTCCGATGGCGCGCGTCTAGCACATCCAGCCGTCCGTTACTTTTTTTACGTATAAAATGGTTTTTTCGCGCAAATATAAGCACCGCGGGAGCTTTGCTTGGTTGGATAGCTGGTTCTTTTTCACCTGGGAGCTCGCGGATCGAATCCCGCTCACGCTTCTTTTTCCTACCGATTTATCCACGCGTCGTGTGCGCCCCGCGCTCGGCCGCGCCCTGGCCGCCTGCGCCTCCCTGGCAGCGCCCGTGACCGCCTGCGCCTCCCTCGCAGAGCCCGTGGCCGGCTGCGCCTTGCTCGGTCAACCCAACGGTCCGCTGACCAAGCCCGGCGCCGTGGCCCCACCCCCTGCGGGCTCCTCTTCCAGCCCGCTCTCACGAGCTCCCGCTGAGGCCTCCACCCTTGCGGTCCCCCAGCCCAGCAAGGGCTCTCGTGGGCCGTTTGCCCCTGAGGCCTCCCCCCTTGCGGCCTCCCAGCCCAGCACGGGCTCTCGTGGGCCGTTCGCCCCTGCTGGGCCGATTCTCCCCCTTGTGGTTGTGGCCAGGCCTACCTTGGCCTCCCCTCGTGGGCCAGGCCAGCCCCTGTTGCTGCTTTCCAGCCCACCCGCTTCGGGGCCAAGCTTCCCCCTCAGCCCATCTCTCGATGTGGTCAGGCCTGAGCTCTGCTTTTGGGACTTACACCCGGTCGAGGCCCTGCCCGACCCCACTTTTGACCCCATGCCTCTTGAGGCTTCGCTCGTCGCACCACTACTCTGCTCTCCCGCCCTAGCCTTCCTGGCCAGAGCTACCATTCCAGCACCACCACCGCTCCTCTCCTCGCCCTCTCTTCGGCGCTCCGGCGCAAGGCAGGCCTCCTCTCCCCCACTCCGGCGCTCAAGCGCAAGGCGGGCCCCTCCCTCCAGGCGTAGCTCTCGCCTCGCCGCCTCCCGCCCGCACGCTGCCCCGGCAGGTTCCTCCACTGTGCCTGCCGTCCGCAAGGCCCAGGGACTCCTCGCTCGCCGCCTCGGGATCTCCCCCGACCCCTCCACCCGCGACCTGGTAGCTCAGCTCGAGGCGTTCCTCACTGCAGCCCAGCTTGACCCAGCCACTTCCGCCGCCATCGCCGACCTCTGTGGCCTGTCACGCCCGGCCGTGATCCTCTCCGTGACCGGCTCCGACGCCGCTGAGGGCTGCTCCGTCCCCGCGTAGCTGCTGCTCCTGCCTCACTCCGCTTCGGGGCTTCTCCCCCTCGATGTTTAGCGTTTCCCTTTTTTATCCCCACCTGCGTGTGGGCGTAGTTCCAGGGCTCCTGCCTCCTGCGTGTGGCAACCCTGTTTTAGTGTCTTCGGCTCTGCCTGCGTGCAGAGCGTGTCCTGGCCCGTCTGCGTGCGGTCCCCTTAGCTGTCGCTCGCCTGTGCCTCGGCGCCCCGCGAGCTTTCCGCCTGCGTGCGGTCCCGTCCTTGCTCTTGGTCTCTACTTTTCCCGAGCATCGGTTGCTCTTTTCAAGAGACATCCCCTTAGCGAGTCTTCTTGGTTTCCTAAATGAAGATCCTCTGCTGGAATGTTCGCGGACTTAATTCCGGGGCCAAAAGGAGTGTCGTCGCTTCCCTTGTCCGCTCCCACCTCCCCACCATCCTCGCCATCCAGGAATCCAAGCTCGCTGCGCCCTCCCACCAACTGCTCTTGGAGGTCACCGGCTTCAGGCTGCGTGGGGTTCTGTCTATCCCGGCCACCGGCACCAGGGGAGGGCTGTTGCTTTTCTGGGACGAGTCCCGTGTGCACCTCTCCGACCCTCTCCTCCTGCCGCATTCAATCTCAGCGAAGGTCACGCCTGTCGATGGTCAACCCTCCTGGCTCATCTCCAACGTCTATGGACCTACGGGTGACTCGGAAAAGCCCTCCTTCCTCCAAGAATTGCAAACTATTGCCAGTGGTGTCGCAGGCCCGTGGCTCATCCTTGGTGATTTCAACCTGATTTACAAAGCCTCGGACAAAAGCAATCTTAACCTCAACAGACGTCTCATGGCCCGCTTCCGTGAGGCCCTCGACGCCTGCCGTCTTCGTGAGATCCATCTCTCCGGCAGGCGCTTCACCTGGAGCAACGAACAGGCCTCTCCCACCCTCGTGCGCCTCGATCGAGCCTTCGCAAACTCCGATTGGGAGCTCCACTTCCCAGCTTGCTCTCTTCTCCCCCTTTCCTCATCCGCCTCCGACCACTGCCCTCTTCTTCTCACCGCAGAACAACCACCCCCGCCTCCGCGCCGCTTTCGCTTTGAGCACTTCTGGCTCTCCCTCGCCGGTTTTCACCAGGTCGTCCTCCAAGCCTGGTCTGACCCTGCCCCGGGCCTGCACTCTCACCCTCTCCTCCGCTTCAAAGGCAAGCTTTCTCGCACTGCCCGGGCCCTCCGGGCCTGGAGCCGTTCCTTGGTCGGTGACCTCAAGCTCCAGCTCGCCCTTGCCACCGAAACCCTTCGCCTCCTCGACCTGGCGATGGAAGCTCGACTCCTTTCCGATGACGAATTGTCTCTTCGCCGGCAGCTAAAGGTCCGCGTCCTCGGCCTCTGCACGGTTGAGAAAATTATGTGGAAGCAGCGCTCTCGGCTCTCCTGGCTTAAACTAGGGGACGCCAACACCAAATACTTCCACCTCCGCGCCAATGGTCGCAGGAGGAGAAACCGCATCCACTCTATCCAAAGCGACGCTGGCCTGCACACCGAGCACCTCGACAAGGCCAGCATCCTACACCAGCATTTCTCTAACATCCTTGGTGACTCCGCCTCTAATGCCCGCCCACCTTCTAGCCGTTCCTTCAGCTGGGATTTCCTGGGGCTGCCTTCGGTTGATTTGTCCCCCCTTGACACACCCCTAACCCCGCAAGAGCTCAAAAGGGTGGTCTTCGACCTGCCTAGTGATAAGGCACCCGGCCCGGACGGGTTCACCTAGGATTTCTACAAAGCCTGCTGGGACATCATCTCTGCTGACCTGTTTGAGGCACTGCAATGCCTCTTCAATCTCGACTCAACCGGTCTGCCAAGCCTCAACACTGCGCATATCGTCCTTCTACCAAAAAAAGACAACCCCCTCTCAGCCTCGGACTATCGTCCGATCAGCCTAATCCACAGTGTGGGAAAGCTGTTCACCAAGATCCTCGCATCCCGCTTAGCCCCTTTCATGGAGGAGCTTATCTCCCCTTGCCAGAGTGCATTTATCAAAAAGCGTCACATCCAGGATAACTTTCTCTTAGTGCAGCGCCGTGCGACGGCTCTCCACAGATCCAAAATCCCCGCCCTGCTTCTAAAGCTAGACCTTGAGAAAGCCTTCGACTCCGTCTCCTGGGCCTATCTCCTCGACTGCCTTCGGGCTCGGGGTTTCAGCACTCGCTGGAGAGACTGGGTTTCAATGTCCCTGGCATCGTCCTCCTCACGGGTTCTCCTAAACAGCCATCCCACGGAAACCATTCGCCACGGCAGAGGTCTTCGGCAAGGGGACTCCCTCTCGCCTTTCCTCTTCAACATTGCCATTGAGCCTCTCATCTCTCTGATCACCAAAGCGGTTGAGTTAGGGGCCATTTCTGAACTCGGCGGTCCTCTGCAGTCCACTAAAATCTCCCTCTTCGCCGACGATGCGGCAATCTTTCTCAAACCGTCATCGCAGGACGTCTCAACCTTAGCTGCCATCCTCCGGGTCTTCGGCGAGATCACAGGCCTCCGCGCAAACTTCTCCAAAAGCCAGGTGGTTCCAATTAACTGCGAGGGCGTTGACCTTGCCCTCACCCTCCAGGACCTGCCGGCGGAGCTAGCTTCCTTCCCCCTCAAGTACCTTGGAATGCCTCTCTCCGTCCGGCGACTCAAACATGTGCACTTCCAGCCGATCATTGACAAAGTGTCCTCAAGGCTTGCAGGGTGGCGCGGCCCCCTTATGTCCAAAGGTGGGCGCCTTACCTTGCTAAAGGCAGTCCTCACTGAATAACTACTTCTGCGTCCTCTGCCTCAGATGCCTGGAGACCCCAGAACACCTCTTCCTCGAGTGCCCCTTCTCCTCCCACATTTGGGACCTCCTGGCTTCCAGGCTCAACGCGCCATGCCTACTTCGCTCTGCGTGGACCCACACTGATGATCTCAACGCTTGGTGGACCAAGGACATCCTGCAATCCAACTTAGCCCCGGGTCTACGATCGGTCGTGCTAGCAACCCTTTGGCATCTCTGACTTGAAAGGAACAATCGCATTTCAAATCGAAGGAGCTACCGCCGATGATATTCTTCGATTTGCTCCTAGAGGTCTTGCGTCTTTGGATGGCGGCAGACGCCCGTTTTGTAATAGGTTAACTCATTTGTAGCGCGCGTTCGGGGGAAATGCGCCTAAACCTCCTCCTAAATTTTGTCCTTGTAACTTTTCTTTTGAATTAATTCAAGGCAGTTCTTTTGCCTTTTCCTAAAAAAATATATTTGTGTAACTTCGTGTTGTTCATTAATCCTTTAATGCTCGTGAATTATCAACTAATTAACATAAACATGAATCCGACGTGTAATAGGCTGGTAAGATATATAGCTCAAGTTAAGAGTCATTGTAAGTATCATCAAGCTGCTGACAATTACGCCCAACCAAATGGTCCAAACAAATGCGGTTGCTGCTACTGCTACTGCAGGTGGCTAGCTAGATTGCCTCCTCCTTCCTCCCTCAATCTGCCCCATGCTTGCTTGGACAAAATTATTTCAGCAAGATCTGAATCTTTTGCAGAATTCGACACAGTGGCCAGACCAGCGTGCCAAGTACCACAGAAGCTTAGCCAATGTTGGGAAACTGCGAGCAGCAAAGCAAAACCATGCCCACTCACACCCACTATCACGTAGTATATATATTTATCTGCGAACGGAATCACGTGGAAACAAACGGAGCAAATAAAAACCGTAAAGAATCCAGACTCGGATGGTGCATAATAATTATAATAATTAGGGGGTTGGCTCTGTTTGATGCTAGATGAGTAGGCCGGGAGCAAAAAGGGAGGACTGGAGGAGCACGACGACGAACGCACGAGTGATTCAGAGCTGAGATGGCCCTACAGATAACGTTAACAATGTCGCAATCTGTCAAATGCCTCTCAGCACCGAAACATTTCGTGTGAGCTGAGCTGGTGGATGCCCCACTACTAGCAGTGAGATTTTAATGGAGGCAGCAGGAGAGAAAGTGCCAAGAATATAATTTGCATATGATATATATGCTCTATGTTGCAGGAGCATCGCCTGCGCCACCTGCGGCTCCTTTTTGTTTGTTTATTTATGTTGCCATTCACCGAGCGTATCAAGTGCGAAGCTGTGCTAGGCATCGACCAACCGATCGTGTAGAGGTTTAATTGATTATCTCTGCAAGCAGTATCCGATGCTAGAAACCGATGTGGCACTGCAATCCTCCTCTGCGTGCTCCATTCCTAGGACACATATACCTCTCGTGCTAAACAAATTGCGTGATGTTTTTATTTGTACTTTCTCTTCTTTTTTTTATGTTTAACGTTTTGATTTTTGAATACGCCGTTAACCATTCGTCTTATTTAAAATTTAGTGTAAACATGAAAAATAAGTAATGCTCAAGGTACCTTTATTGATAAAACAAATCACAACAAAATAGATATTATTTACATAGTTTTTTTTGAATAAGACGAATGATCAAAAGTGTGTCTAAAAGTAAAAGGAGTCAAACGAAAAAGAACGAAGATAGTATTAGTTTTTTTTTGAGCTAACGGGCAGGAGCTCTGTCATTTTATTAAGTAGGAGAGAAAACAAATTTACAAGAGAGAGAAAGGGGGAGGGGGGAGGAGTACAACAATGGCCCGAGCCCACCCGCGACGACAACACGGCAAACAAAGGAAAATCCGAGGCGAAGACCAACGAACTGCAGAGGCGTCGCCTTCAACAAGGGAACGACACAAAAGCGCCGCCGACGCAAAGCTTTCGCCCAAGGGCTTCAGGAGCGCAGTGACGATCACGACAATGCCTCCAGGGAGGGGAACGACGCCAAGGCGCCGCCATCGCCGGCCAAGCGCGAAGCATAGGCAAGGCTTTCACCCGACGCACCCGCTCCCAAAGCCACACTGCAGGGGGCCCAAGCCAGGGACGCCGAGAGAGCAAAGCCGATCCCGAGGCCACCACCACTCCCCCGATGATGGGCGGCGGCCGGCGAGGGCACCGGCGGAGGAGGCTGGGCGAGCAGGCGCGGTCGCCGCCCGTGCCGCCTAGGAAGGACGACGCGGGGGTAGCTAAGATTTTTTTTAGTAGGTTTTAGTATTATTTTTTTATGGTAAAGTTTGCAGGTTGCAGGGGTTTTCATTTGTGTTAGTTGACTTGGAAGGGGAGACCAATAGAGAATATGGCTGCTCTTAATCCTTATCCACAGCATGTCAGCATGTACACGATTAGTTATAGCAATTGAGGACTTCCAATCGAACAAGCAATTGTGCTATTCTTCTGTATAGCATGACAAGTACGGCGCTATACTAAACTTGTAGACTTGTAGTTGAACTTGGTTTTGTGGATAATCTCGAGGTATATATAAGCATGACAAGTACGGCGCTATACTAAACTACCCCCGCTTGCTGTCCATTTGATTAACATACACAAGAAGCCTTTCTGCCGATAAAATCATGCAACGAATGATGAAAGGCTGTCACGTATAAAATGAAATGAATTGTCAGAAGCAATTATGTATCATTTTCCGGAAAAAGGACCGGCAAGTGTGGCGCGTCAGCCTTAGTAGCTCAGTCTCGACGAGCCACTCAAGCTTGATCGAGCTTATCCTTATTTGAGTCGATCTTAAACCGGATACTGAGCTCGGTTCTCTATCGAGTCGAGCTCGAGCAGCTTGATTTTAGGTTCCAATGCTCGATTACTTAGACCACATGATAGATCAATAACTTAAGTTACTCAATTCCCATGGGTTGTAAACTCATCCACCTGTACCCAAGACCTATGGAAGAGAACATGGAGTGAGTGAGCTATGTAGATTGATGATTTAGTGATTCTTTTTGTAAAATATAAGCCTTTTAGTCTATGGGAAAAAAATGAAAATAAGGTATTTTGTGTTATTTAAAGTCAAATGAGCCGATCTTGAGCCTAACTGTGCTTTCATCGATCCCGAGTTCGAGCATGATACATGGTTTGATTTCGATCCGAACTCAAGCTTGGACAGGTCCAGCTCGCTCAAAATTGGCTTGAATCCATCACTACTTAGAAGTTGTAGATGGAATCTTGGCTGGTTAATTTTGTAAATTTCCTGTACCATGTAATAAAAAGGACTCTTGTTTCGACGTATTTACATTAGTAAATAGCTAAATTTACATAAGGTTCGATGTCGTAAAAAACTTACAATTTGACCGTAAAAAAAAATTATGTACTATTTTAACATATGTTCCATTCTACCGATAACCTCTTATATCGACTAACGTAAAAAATATCGATCGAAATAATTTTCAGATTGACGAGGAGTGACGCCCTAAAAATAAATAGGGGCATCTCTGATCCTTGAAAGAAGCCCGGCCGGACGGGCCAAACAAACGAGGTTAGCGGTCTAGAACATGCATGACACTCTTACAAAAGGGAAGGGAAAAGAAAAGATATAGGGTTTGTTTGGATGGTTACCCCCAAGCGCTGTGCCTTCCATCGGCGCGCCCTCAGCTTTTGGCGCGCATTTGGCTGGAGGCCGACGGAAGGCGCGGGCGCAGAACTGAAGGCGCGCCGATGAATAGTAAACGGGGACTGGATTTGGCGAGGGAGGAGAAACCAGGCACCGTCGCTTGCAAATCGCTCAAGGGCGCACCTTGCAATGGCGCTCTCCCGCAGTTGGCATGGCTAGCGGCGGCGTCCATCCAAACAGGCTCAGAAACCATGTTGGCAACTGGCAAGTTACACTTTCAAGCAGCGGATGATGGTGTAGAAAACGATTGATGTTCTAAATCTGAAGCTGCCAATCGAGCACAACAGTACAGAAGCATGAGCAGTAAACAAGCTGCCAGGCTGTGCCAGCCAGAGTAGCACGAGGCGGGACCTACATGCCATCATGTATAAAAAGCCTGGCTTGTTTTAACTTAAATTAAATAAAATAAAAAATTGTTATTTTTTATAAGCTAAATAATGTAATACTTTTTTTTTCCAGAAGGGAGGATTGGGGGATAAATCCCCCGGCATATGAGCGGGTCGACCTTAAACCTAGGTGGAGGGCTGCGCATCCCTAGCCCCCATCAACTGAGCTACACTCAGTCTCCAAATGATATAATACTTTGCGGTCATTTTTGTGGGATACGGTAATACTCGTACCGTTGTATGGATCCAGCTTGTGTTCAATGTGCATCTGGAGCACTTGTGACTTGTGACTTGTAGCTGATATTGCAGGAGGCACGATTAATTGGGCCTGGGCTGGAGAGAGAAGACTATATGATGCATCGCAGTCGGCTTGGATTTGGGCTGGATCAGTAGACGCGGTTTGATGGGCTGCTCTTAGCAACCATGCACGGGAATTAAATACTGTTCTAACTTTAATTTAATTCGAAATTAAAAAAATAATTTGCCGTTTAATAAAATTAAAAAAATAGCCTCCTGGCGCCCGCTAATCAGGCGCTATATATTAACCGCCCGTTCAGCGGGCGTTTATAAAACCGCATAGTTATTAACGCCGAACCAACGGGCGTTTAATAGCTGCAACGGCTCGCGGTACCGTTGCGGTAATAATCGCCCGTTCGTCGGGCGTTTATTCACTGTCGCATAAAAACCGCCCGTTCGTCGGGCGTTTAAAGCGGCGCGGGTGTTAATCGCCCGGTGGACGGGCGGTAAATCTTCCTTTTCCCTCGCGCGGCCGGCGCTGCATCGCCACAGTATTCATTTGCTTGCCCCCAGCGAGCGCAGCGGCAGAGAAAGAGAGGAGAGGAGAAAGAGGAGGAGGAGAGGAGAAAGAGAGGGAGGAGGAGAGGAAAAGGAGAGGGAGAAGAGGAGAAAAAAAAGGGTAATTTTTAAACTCTTTTGTATTATTATTTCGTAATATT